>VZSC01000557.1:670134-686901 GCA_013398225.1 Steatornis caripensis
CCCCCCCCCCCCCCTTTTTTTTTTTGTTACCAGAACTATTTCAACCGCAATTAAAAAGGAGTTATTAGCATTTAATTGGTTTGGAGTCCTCACTGTGATGTTGAGCCCTCGTGCTGACGTCATCCTGGTTGTCATGGATACAGGTGAACAAGCTTCTTGAAGTGCAACATCAGCACCGGGCTGGAGGGGGATGGGAGGATGGAAGGGGGGGATCTGGGGAGAAACCTGAGGCTGAAAACGGGTGAGCGGAAACAGCTGCCGTCACCAGGTGAGTGCGACCGTAAAAGACAGGGAGAACGAACAGAGAGCACTTAACAAAGATATTGAGGTTACGGCATTGCATTCGCACTCTTCAGTGCAAGGTGGGAAGGCAGGTAGATCCCTGACATTAAACACAACAAGAAAAGTCCCCCCTAGACAGCTAACGATTAAGAGAAGAGCCGAGGCTGATGTATCTCCATGTGCACAGTAATTGGAAAGACAAATAGTGTCTTTCTTTTGGTTCAATCTGTCTAATAGGTAAGGAGGGAGTAGCAGAAGGGAAATCACAGGGAAAAGCCAGAAAAATATATATGCTCATGGGAGTATGTGTGGGTTTATGTATGCAAAAGACCAACTCTATGTGTCTGGAAGAGATAAAGGGAGTCTGTGGGACTAGGGATCTGTTCGTGTGCATCCATATAAGACCCTCCGAAGAACTTTCCAAGTAACTGCAACAATAATAAAAATAATAAAGCAATCCCACCTAAACGAGTTGCAGAAGTAGTTTCTCTGCCTGTTCCCATTTCCCTTCTCTCCATCTTCGTCTCTTGCTGAGAAAGAAATTAAAATGTATTTTTCCTACAATATATCTGGCACTCTTTTATGTAATAATCCTCTTTCTGTGAAAGAGGCAGGTCAGCAATCGCTGCAGGCTCCTGCACAATAGTGCTCATCTCATAAAAATCTCCAGCTTTCCCTGGGATTTTCCAGCCACAACCTATTAAGCATTTGCCTGTGACAAGAAGCCAGCCTCCGGGAGGAGCTCTTTCAGATGACGCTTGGGCAAATTTGTATTTATTTACAGAGAGGTTGCATGGATTTTTTGTAATGGAGAAATTTGACTTTTAAAAACAATACGTTGGTTTTGAATTAATCTTAATAGACTGTTATGGCTTAATGTACTCTTTAGCTTTTAGTCTAAATTCATTATTCTGAAATACAAGTTTAATTTTAAATTGGAGAAGACGACATGGAGTGTACTTTCCCTATCTTACTCCCCTCCTTTAACACCTGACTAAAGGTGTGGTTTGCCACCATTCAATGGAAGGTCAAACACTGGTCTCCGATATACAAATACCAGAACAACGAGTTACAGCTAAGCTCCGCGCTACGGCCGACTGCGAATTTGGTGATTTAATATTTCCTGTCAGAAAATTCCTATTCACTTAGATCTAAACTATGGGTTTTCAATACAAATATTTGCTCAGAACAGTGATACTTTTGAAACTGTGAAAATGTATGTTTCTTGTAGTTATGTAACAAGAACTCTATTTCCTGAGGTTTGAAGTGTCTTTGTATTGCAGTTTAGGCTAAATAGAATGCACACACATGTACAAAGATATGGTTGCAATCAAAATGAAAAACTTTGATTTGTGTGAATTCTTTGCGCTCCCTCCTCACTTTTTTATTTTTCAATTTTTTAGGAAATGTTAGGTTTTGCCCCCAGTTCAAAACATACATCTTTTTCACATTACTTTTGGCTAAGCCTGCTGCAATTTATATAACTACAAGTGTAACAAACAAGCTGTCAATGAGATGGATTTTTTTTCCCTGGTGTGCCATCTTGAAACCGCCTCAGTGTGGCAGCCACCACCAATCTCCAGATGTGGACAGCCACCTCTGCAGAGATGTCTTTGATTTCCCTCCACGTCATTTGCAGCCTCTTCTTTGGTGTCACCACGTGTGACGCCGGCAGGCTCTGCTGGCTGGTGAGTGGACTTTGGGGGGGGTGGGTCCCACTGCCCTGTCCCTGAGAGGACGGGAGGTAGATGCACTGCCAAAATCCACACTGCCCTGACAGCCCAAGCCCAGGGGTCCTCCAGCCACCCTGGAAAGCCACTGGTCTGGTCTCAGAGATTGCGCCCTGAGCTCCTCTGTTTCTCAGCTCCCAGGTGCCAGTGCCTATAAACTTTTTATATAAAACTTATAGGGGTAGATACCTGGCTGAGGTATGACTGAGGCTGCTGAGCAACCTCTCCATATCCTGCTTCAGTTTGAAATACCAGCTTTCTTTTAAATTCTGTTTTCTCAATTTGGCCACAGTCTGAGCTATAGTTCTCCCTCCAACACAGTAAAATCAATAAACATGCATGAATTTGGGGACAGAAATAATACATTACTTCAGAGAGAAGAAGGAACCGTGACTTACTGGAGGATGCACAACATGATGCTCTGGAAGGGGCAGGTTCACCGACACAAGCAGGGATCCCTCCTGGCACAAGATAACCCAGCCAGGACTGTTCCTTCAAGAGATCATGACTAACCTCAACTGAGGCCAGGCTTTGATTTGAAGCACTGTGTGCTGTGCAAAGACAAAGATGATCCTGGAAAGTCCCCACCAGTGACTGGCCGCAGACACCTTCCTCTGAAACTGGATCTTTGAAATCAGCAAGAAGGTGCCAACGAGGCTCAGGACCATGAACTGCCGTACTGGGGGTGTTGGGGCCAAAGGAAGTGAAGTGGTGGAGTCTGGCTTCCATAAATAAAATTTGCCTTGGGATCCTTTGGTTCTTCTTGTTACTCCTCTTCCCCTTCCCCCTCCCACCCCATTTCTTTTTCTTTACATAATCCTTTTAACTTAGAGCACAGAGAAAATATTTTGCCACACCATAAGTAATGGTGAGGTTTTACTCTTCTGCCTTTCATCCACTGCATGGAGCACAAAAAACTGTGAATAAGCCCATTCCAAACCATATATTAAAAATGTAATTTAAAGTCATATATGTGCCTAATAATGTTTTATACTCTATTGTCATTAACAACACCTAGAATCTGCTAGAAACTAATGGGATTAGAGGATGCAAAACACATCTCTCTAGTTCACTGAGTGTTTGATGGACACCTTCGGTGGGATTTATCTCATATCACTTAAGATGTCCACAGCTGAGCTAGTCACCATGGGGTCTCTGTAGTTGAAAGAGGGAGAGAAATAGGTGAATTTAGGGAGCAGCTCATGTGCTTGCTCTGCTTGAGCATCTGCTTTAGGATGAAACGAGTACACCGGATGTATTTATCAGCTTCCACTGACGGCAGGAGGTGTCCAGAGGGAGTCTATGGAGGCCTGGGCTGGATGTCTCGATGTCTGCACTGGATTCCCATTCTTTATATGCAGTTTCATTGCTTCCCGCAACCGGGAAGTTTTCCATTCATCCTTATGTAAGAAAAAATTTAATATTGAAACAAGAAGATGCTAATACTAAAGATCATTGGGGAAGCACAGTGGCAGTACCTTTTAATGCACTGAAGACAGCTAATGTTGAAATTGTGATCATTCCTTTGTAGTTATGTTGTCAAACCTCCTAAACTTTGCTTTTTTTTAGCTTATTATGGGTCATGGCAATGTTTGCAGATGTCCAGCACATGTTATGCATGTAATCTGTGGTTTCTCCTCTCATTCCTCTTCTTTTTTTTTTTTATAAATGTAAATAAGGAAAGCCAATATTATAGAACAAATTCAACTTTTGACTATATTGGTGTGTACATCTGCATATTCAGACACATAGTCTTAATTAGTAAAATCCTGATTTAGTACTCTAAGGAGTCATTGTGTTACGCAGTCAGGGAAGTCTGGTTCAAATATTGTAATGAGCAGCCAGTCTCTGGTGAAGTCAGCAAGTTGCTCCCATTTGAATTTGCTGAATTTAGCTACGGTGCTTTACTTCTTTTTTAACCCTGCCTCCATTCCCTGTCTTGTGTGAAACAGAATAAGTAATTTTCAGCTTAGCTTCTCACCGATAGTGATCTGCGTCACGAAATCATCACACACCAGACACTCTGCTCAACTGCCAGTGCTGGAAGCCTGATAGCCGAGCCTGTGCTGCAAAGATTCTAAAGGAAGGCTTTATATATGGCTTCTCAAAGGCATCCCTTCTACAGTGCTCATGGGTCCATACTAAAATAACCAACTGGACAGCGTGATGGGAGAAACTTCTACTGCTTTGCTACCTGTTGCCCGCTCTGTTCCTTGCCCTTCCTTACCCTAAGAAGAAAAACAAAACACACACACACAAAAAAAAAAGCCAACCCAAAATAGAACAAAATCAAAAGAAAAAACCCAAAACCCTGAAGGAAAAAAAATAAACCTTAATTTGACAAAAAATATTTCACCCCAAATGACAGTGAAATCTATAGGTTAAGGATATCTCTCATTTATTTTTTTACCAGTAGTTGTCATAGCAGGAAACTGAAGGCTTATAATTGCTTGGTTTCAAAGAGGGGAATCTTTTACTTTCACGTCCTTTCTCTGTCTCTAAATTACTAGTTGGAGTGTTAGTCTTTGTTGCTGCAGTCCTTATCGGCACTGCAGGAGACAGTTATTGCCTTGTATCTGAAAACTACAGTGAAATTAAACCTTAATTAGTTGTTTAAATGGGGTATGATACAGACCTTGAAGGACTTAAAGATATGTATTCCGAACGGGTTTCAGGTTTACTGTGAAAGTCTGAGCATACATACCTTGGATGATTAAAAGAAAATACACCAAACTCTCTTCCAGGAAAGAGCCTGATCATTTAGTATGATGTCATTATTGAAATTAGGAGAGGAAAACTAGAGAACATTTTCCATGCACAGTCTCCCATTTCCTCCCTCTGGGATGACAGGTCATAGCTTATTTATGCATCACAGTCTCTCCGAAGAAAAGCAAAAACAAACAGCAAAAATAAATAGATGAAAAGCGGCAACATAAGCATTTACAAATTTCTTGCAAGCTCTCCTAGGGGAAAAAAAAAAAAAACTTTTGAAAATGTTAGTAAGAAGGGGCAGGAGGACGAGATAGAAACAAGCAGGTGCCCACGGCACCAAAGACAAATTTAGCAAGCTCTATGGTAAGCAAAGGCCTGACCAAAGAGGTGTGAAACGTTCCAGCCTCACTTTCCAGGGAGTGCTTAGGAGCATGCACACTCATGGCTGAACTTGGCCCAGAGTCGTCAAGCGAGCTTCCAACCTAAACAACTGTCACGTTCCATATTTCCTATAAAAGCAGTTTTTAGCTGAAACCCCACATTTGGCTTGGCCTGCAGGAATGTGCCTGGTGACTCACCGAGTAGATCCTCTCCCTCTGCACTTCCCACTTTCCTGGAAAGGAGCACCGCAGCAATAACGCACACGATATAAAAATGCTAGTACAGCCTCGAATGGCTGGGCTGTGCTCAGCTTTGCCTTCAGATGCTAAATAGCAGGGTGATGCTGCTGGTGTCAGAAATAAAAGGCATGCAAAGCTAACCCACGGCTTCCCACTCCACTGTGATGGCTACAGGGGATGCAGCTGTGCTGGAGTTCAAGGGCCGGAGGGACTTTGGTGGAATGAGTTGGAGGGGACCTGGCATGGACTCCAGGCAACAGCTTACGCTAAGACTTCTGCTAGGTGTATTCTGCTGTGCCTACAGTATATGTAGGGCTGTGATACAAGAGGGACAAAGAGATGGAAGAAGGAAAGAGGAGTAATCAGTAAGTGCAAAATCTGCTCTTTGCCGAACTGATCACAAAGTGATTTTAAGCCACAGCCTTCACTGTGGCAGCTGCCTCCAGCAGTAAAAGGAATAGAAAGAAGGCTTTCGGAGGCCTCTCTGCTATTACTTACTAGGTGTTGTGCAATAGTGATGGAACAGTAGGCGATCGCAGGCAAGATCACTTGATTTTGATATACTTTGGAAGTATACTGGGAGAGAGGCAGTGTGTATCTTGAGAATCTCATTTCTGTTCGTAACATAATTTTATTCACAGAATCACAAAATGGTTGAGGTTGGAAGGAATTTCTGGAGGTCATCTGGTCCAACCCACCTGCTCAAGCAAGGCCACCTAGAGCATATAGACCAGGACCATGTCCAGGTGGCTTTTGAATACCTCCAAGAATGGAGACTCCACCACCTCTCTGGGCAACCTGTGACAGGGCTCGGTCACCCTCACAGTAAAAAAGTATTTCCTGGTGTCCACGTGGAGCCTCCTGTGTTTCAGTTTGTGCCCACTGCCTCTGGTCCTGTTACTGGACACCACTGAGAAGAGCCTGGCTCCGTTTTCTTGCACCCTCCCTTAAGGTATTTGTACACATTAATGAGATCCCTCCTGAGCCTTCTCTCCTGCAGCTGAGCAGACCCAGCTCCCTCAGCCTTTGCTTACAGGACAGATGCTCCAGTTTCTTCATCATCTGAGTGGTGGCCCTTTGCTGGACTCTCTCCAGTAGCTCCACGTCTCTCCTCTACTGGGGAGCCCAGAAGTGGACCCAAAACTTCCGGTGTGGCCTCACCAGTGCTGAGGAGAGGGGAAGGATCAGCTCCCTTGATCTGCTGGAATCACTCCTCCTAATGCAGCCCAGGCTACTGTTAACCTTATTTGCCACAAGGGCACATTGGTGGCTCATGTTCAGCTCTGGCAGCACGACCCTCTGCTGTGTCAGCCGCTCTTCCCAGTTTTATGTCAGCAGCAAACTGGCTGAAGGGGCACTCTGCCCCAGTCATCCAGATCATTAATGAAGGTGTTGAAGAGGACTGAACCCAGTATTGACCCGTGGGGTACACCGCTAGTTACTGATCTCCAACTGGAATTTGTTCCACTGTCTTTCACCATTTCTTTCCGTCACTTCCATAAGGTGCATATATATTCTGTGAATTATAAAATAAACCATAAAACCATGTTCATTTTCTATACCAACTGTGATAACAAACATTTTTTAAAAAACAACTTAGAGTAAAAAAAAAAGAAAAATTATTCAGAGGGGAATTTCAAGGCCTCATCTGTGAAGGACAGGAGAACCAGGCGAACTTTAAGCTCTTCCGGCAGTGAATTTAATGAAGAACTGCTCATTAACTGGTTGTTTGAATCCCTTACCTAACCGTCACTTGGGCATATAGAACAGTAATTTTAGAGCATGGAGAAATCCTAGATAAAAGCTTTTATTTTACTTGCAGCAATGTATCGTCTCTTGATACTAGCAGAGAAAAAACAGTGAAAAAAATTAGAAAAGGAAAGGAAAACCAAGGTGAATTCTAAGTATATAATGGTGCTAAAAAACTAAAGAACATTTTTGTACCTACAGGGATCCCGTATTTTGTATCCTTTTTTCTGGGCTACACAAAAGGCAGACTCGAATGCTTCTTTAAAATATTTTCTGTGTCTACAAAAATAGCCATGACTATTTGCCCTTCAAATAAGAGCACTCAAATCATCTGTGGTGCAGCCAAACATCTTGTTAATGGCTAGCCTCTGGAAGTGCAACAGCCTTAACACTAGTAGCTACCTTGGTTATGGCGCAAGCAGTTTCTCCCTCAGGGAATAACAAAAGCAAGAAAAAAACCCACAACCCCACAACTTCTCCCCAAGCCCCACTTGATCACTATGTGCAAAATTCTGGAGAAAACAAGTGCTAGCCAACACTCAGGTAAGCAAATTTTCATTAGCAAAGACGCTATGGAAAACCTTAATGATTAAAATTTGTATTAGAAGGGTTTCTGTGATTTAGTAAAATGTGTGTTACGAAACCCTATTTTCTATGGTCACGGAGGGCATCCAAATGTATTGGTGGAGGAAAGGCACTTTTGTTCTGCACCATGATGTCATTAGATGACAACAGGGGACTGTCTCTTCTGTTCCCATGCTAGCCCTCTCCCAGCCTCCTTCGGGCACCTTCTCTTCCCTGCCAGTCCTGCTGCCGCAGCCACGTTTAGCTCCAATGGGGGCTTTCAGCAGGTTCAGCGTCTGTCAGCCCGCCGGGGCCCAAGGAGGAGGAGAGGGCTGCAGAATTTAAAATCAATGTTAGACCTTCAGAGGCATGACCTGAATGCAAACAGTGTTTGCCTATTACAATGATTTCATTATTTAATTCCTGAAGTGTTAATTCCTTTATAGAAATTGGCCTGTAATAGCTTGATATTGGCAAGAAATACGATGATGTTAGATCCCATGTGACTGGCACCATTTAATAGCAAGAGGCAACTGAGAGATGCAGTAGGGAATCCCACTACAAAAGTCCCTGAAACAAACCACGTAGGAATAAACTATGTGTATTCCTCACCCCCAGCACCAGCCATACCCTGGATGTGGACCATGCAACATGGTCCCCAGCCCCTGAGGTGGCCTTTGGGCGCATCTTTTGGTGCACCTGCCCTCCTCCTTGGCAGCACCCACACTTTGCACAGTGGACTGAGGCACTGCAGTGCCACCCGTGCCAAGACACCACCACATCACATCTTGGCACATGTGCAGTGAACAACCCTCCTAAGGTCATGCCACACCAGGGCCACGGAGAAGAGGTTTGGCCCACCTGCTCCCTTCTCCCTGCTGCATGCCAGGCCACAGAGAGCCCCTTGTAGATTCTCCTTAGCGAAGGGCTACTTCTGTGGCTACAGCTAGAGCTGAAGCCTGCTTTGCTCTTGGTGAGTGCCACACAAGCAGCACCTCCCTGTCAACAGCCCCTAACGGCATCACGGCCTTTGAGGGAAAGCAGACCCCCGTCCTCAGGCCCAGCGCCAGGATCATCAGCTGAGCAGTGAGCAGGGGTTTGCCAAAGCTGCCTAGCACCCTCCTGAGATTAGGGCATGCCTTTATAGAGCAAAACAGCTCCTGGCCACGCTGTGTTCCTTGGCAGCTGTCATGACCACTGTTCGAAACCACTTGGAGCATTTTTCTGCTTTTTGTCATATCAATCAGCAGCATCCAGCACAGTCAGGCAGGTATTTCCAAGCAGGCAACAAGGCTGTCAGTAGATAACACACACAAACACAGGGCTAGAAGAAAGAAGACATCGTGTCACTGACGGTGCAGCCTCAAGCCCAAGCATGGGGATCCAGCATGGATCTGCGAGCATTTATCAGCAACAGCCCCCACAGAGCCCGGGCCGGTGGTGTGCCTGCACCTCCTGTGTCACACAGGGTAGCCTCAGCTCCAGCAGTGCCTGAGGGGCTGCTGATGAGGATGTGGAAGGAAAGCTCCCCTCCGAGGCCACCTCACTGGGTCAGTCCTCACAAGCGATTAAATGAAACCCCACAGACATGCTGGGATGACCAGTAACTGCATGTCTCCTTTTTTTGCAGCTTGCTTCTCTAAGCATTTCCATCTAGTTTTTCTCAAGGAGGTAATTTTGTAAGCTCTTTGTAGATCCTTCTGTTTTCCTGCCATGCTTACTCTCTCCCCAGGAAAAGATCTACTTTGAATAGGTGAATGTCCACTTCCTACAAAGGAAAAAATAATCCCACTTTGTGAAGGGCTGAAGTAGTCAACAATATGAAGGCTTAACTTGCAGGCAGAGCAACAAGAACAGATGCTGGAGTGGTAAAGATGATACATCTGGAAAAATTGTATGGAAAAGACTACTCCCTGTAGTACATTTGCTATATGCTTTGGCAGCACGAGACAGAGAGGATATATAAATACCACATTTGTTTTAGCCCTGGCACCAAGCGACACATATATCTGTGGCCTGCGGGTCCAAAACTTTGGCAGAGCAGAGGAGCACCTTTCTTCCCTGTCACATACTTCTTGCATGAAGCATTTGAGGCCAACAGTAATGTACCCTTGACAGGAAACGTCTCAGGAGCCACCAGCCAGAACACCAAGGTGTGTGTCGGATTTTGTTTCACTTGTGCTCTGGACTACAGGCACCTGTTTTGTACTTGGGTAGTAAACCACAGCACTGTGCAAGCACGGAGCTCATTCCCGAGGAGAACACTATCAAACCGATTAATCAAACGTATGATCCTCTGAAACTGCCTTTGACTGTGCTCTGATTCGCCTAAATGTGGTTCTACATTAGCGCCAGGCTGTCCTGTGAGTATTTCCAAAACCCTTTTCCACTATAAACCTGGGAACAAAAATCAGCATGTATCCTTTTAAAAAGAGGCTCAGTGATCCTAGGCCTGTCCATATGACTTTATCTAGAAATACTTCTGGCACTGACCAAAGGTGATCTGGCTTTTGTGTAGGGCAACTCCTCCGACAGATGAGAATAAATTGTTTATATGCTTCATTTGTTCTTGTCTGTAGCACTGCTGAATGCCATGCCCATTTTAGAAACCTCATTTATAGAGCTGCATTCCCAGGCTCATACTGTTTGTAACAACTTTGTTGAAGAGTTAATTTTTCCAGCTAATGGCAGAATGCCAGGCTGTAGCCCTTTACAGGAACAGATTGATTCACACGTAGGTTACTGTAGTCTGAGAGATAAACTGGGACAGCAAGGGCTCTGGGAAGAAATGGAGTTTCTCAGTGTCTCTTGGAGGCAGAGGCTGCTCACAGGGAGACGACGCGTTTCTGTTTCAGTCTCAAGGTCTGCCCCCGCTCACTCCATCTGTGCAATCAAGGCCACTTGCTGCCCCCACCCAAAGCGTCCTCTGCAGCCCAAAGGCACGTGCGCGAGGTGTCCTGCCACGCTGAGAGACCCTGTGGCACGCTGAAGATATCGTCAGTGGCAGCAGTCAACAGATAGCCCTCACTGGGCCTTTGCCTGTGGTCTGCAAGCAGTGCTTGGTCTTTGGAGAAAACACACACTGGCTTTATCTTTCTGAAACAATTCTTTTTTTTCTCCTTTTTTGAGAGAAAGAGGTGGGGATGCACAACAGGATGGGTGTTGGACACAGCGGTAGTTTGGCCTCTCCTTTCATCACTGCAATAAGGGGCCACCTGGCCTGGAAACCCCTGAGACAGATAAACTGCAGGTCAGCAAAGGGGAGATGATACCTTGCCTGAGTGCCTGAATGCTCTCTGGTTGAAGAGGGCTCTGTCCTTATCATTCGTCCTTTCCTCTGAGTAGGTTTAAGGGCTCTACAGTGTATCTGACACGCACCCTCTCACGCACCCTCTTCTTTCAATAGTTCAGTGAGGCTGGATTGGAGGCCTCCCAGATAGAGAGAGGTGTCTCAGTGGTATCTCATTTCACTCATTCCCTGCTCCATGGCCTTACCCTATCCATGAAATATCACAACTCTTCTTTCCTGATGACTTGAATGCATCGCATTCAGTGAGGCTGCGCTACGGAGGGCTTTTGAAGAACAATAACAATGAAACCTTTCTAGTACCTTTTATCCAATGTGTAAACCCCAAACTTGTGGTGGTTTTACCATCTCTTCTCTATCCGGGCATGAAACACCAACACACAAAACAGTTAAGTGCTGTGTTCCTCAAAGCTGTCTTCAGTCAACAAACCTCTGCCATCCATAAGGGATTAAATTCACACTTTTTGTGACAGACAAAGCCATAGCTAGAAATTGGCCGTAATGCACTCACAACAGCTTCTTTATCTTCTGAGGCAAAAGGGGAGGTTTGTGTTAAATGTGAGGTGGCCCTTGCACTTCTTAATCTCTGCTCCTCTAGACTTTTATCTGGGATCTCCATGCAGCCGACATATTACAAAGTAAAGGACTTCAGGTCACTACGGTAGGCAGGTTTTCACGGTTTCTACCCCTCTTGAATGACTATTTGCATGGGCACTGCCATTGTTAAAAGATTTGAGAGGGAAAGATTCACACTCTGTTTCTGACATTTGCCTTCCATTGCATCCACATAATTGCTCTGTTTATAACAGTTTCTGCAAGGAAAAAAATCGTTTAGAAGTACATCACTTTTTTCTGTCATCAAAGAAACCCATTTCACTTAGAGCTTTATTAACAGTGGAGGTGGAAGTGGAACTCTAATAGCAAAAACCCTGCAGGCATAATATGCTTGTTTTTCTTTCTTTTTTTCCTTATTAATGCTAATCCCACATTGCTTATTGCCTTTTTGGAACAGTCCGATTAGAACAAAAAGAACTGATGTTAACATTAATTGGGAAAGTTAATTTCACAATGCAGACAGGTAAATAACCTGCTCTGGACAATGTGCAAAAGTGGTAAAAACCAGATCTTTGCTACCATTTTCAGAGGAAGGTACTATATAGACTGTTAATTCTGCATTATGTATTATTAATTCTGCATCTATTTTTCTTCTACCAACAAAACAGAATTACTTCAGAATAACTTTTTTCTTTCATTCTTTCTGCTTTATTAACGAGTAATGATGGATGGTAGTTGAACATCTAAAACTTTCTGTACTTTTCTACCCAGTTTCTGGATCTGCCTCTGGCAACATGTATGTAGATTCAGCACTAATTCCAGTGATGTCAGTCTCTATTGAATGTACTGAGATTAGACCATGGCCTTTCATGTCCAGCTCTCTGCTGAGGAATGTGTGAACTGATTGACCAAAGGACATGCTCATTTTTAACATCATTCAGAAACTATAAAAGACCAAATAAAATCAACCCTGTAAGAATGATAGCCCTTGGAATTATCAGAGCAAACAAGCAGGAGTCTTATTTCAATTTGCTGCAAAGCCTGTGGAAAATAATAGCCTTTAAATTAGATGTTTGGTTATCTTTTAGCTCTGTAGGTCTCTCTGCCCCTAAAGAATAACATCAAAGCACCACTACAGGAGCCAGGTCCTACAGCCCTCCTGCTTGGAGCATACTTCCTTTCTGCCTTTTGTATACTCCCTGAAGTGAGATGGGACACCTCCAGGTGCTCTCCAGTTAGGCATCTGTTTGGAGCAGAAAGCTCAGGGTCCACGAGGACTCATGTCAGGAAGACCCCTAAAGGACATGCTTCTCTAGCCTTTCTCCTACAGGGTTACTTTCTTGTGAAACAGTGTCTTCCCTCAATTGATTGACAAGCCATGAGGGCCAAAACTTAGAATATTAAAAAAATTAATAATGCATAAAATCGGCAGCCGAGATTTGCACATAAAACATGGCAAATTTAATGTATCTCACATAAGAGTTTTGTTTTACAGTAATAGACTTAATTAACTCTTTCTTAGATAATTATGAAAGTGAGATCTTGGAAGAGGTAGATAAAGAAATCTCATTATTTTAACTTTAAAGATTTTTAAAAATCTATACTGTGTTTTGATTTTGGCAATTGTTCTTTTTTATGGCCTAATGCATCACAGAGTTCGGGCAATTTGGCATAGAACAAAAGGAACAAAATTAGAACATAAAATGCCATAAATCTTTTCTCCCCTGTTTGTTTGCACCACCAAAACTTGAAGCATTCATTTTAATCCCCAGTTTCTGATGGGGACATTTATTTTATGCACAGCTGAGCATGGAAATAGTCTATGCTTATTTTCATTGGATTGCTTTTGCCTCCTTAGATTAATTCTGAAGAATGGGACCTTGACATTTGTCTTAGCTGTCCTTTTGAACTTTCAAATTATAATTCACAAAACGCTTTAAGATAAAATCCTAACATTGTTAGTGTGCTTTTCCACTTATTTTTAAAGAAAGCCTAATTGCTTATGTATCATCCCTCTGTTATTGTAGGGCTGACAATGTCCTACTTCCATCTTCGCTCTTTTGCTAAGGAAGCCTTGCTGAAAGAAAAGGTGTTTTCACCTGGGTAGTGAGTGATGTTTGCCCAGACAGATGGCTTAGAGGATCAAAAACAGCTTGTGGCCTGCTGACTTAGGCTGAGGTGGAGGTAGGGGCAGCCACATCTGTCTATACATATCTGTGTGCCCCTCTCATTGCTGCCCGCAGAAACCATGCCAAGTGCACTTTTTTCCCGTGGAANAGACAGATGGCTTTGAGGATCAAAAACAGCTTGTGGCCTGCTGACTTAGGCTGAGGTGGAGGTAGGGGCAGCCACATCTGTCTATACATATCTGTGTGCCCCTCTCATTGCTGCCCGCAGAAACCATGCCAAGTGCACTTTTTTCCCGTGGAAAGGAAAAGTCGTGCCGAAGAACTAACACAGCCTTGGCTATGTGCACTTTTCAGAGGACTTTCTGATGACTGTTAGCAAGTTTTGAATCCCTCTCCTTTTTCATTCTACCTCTTTGCCAGGCCTTCTTTTATGAGGAGCCTCAGGACACAAGAAAGGTTAATGTCTCCTCCTTGGTATTTGCTGGCCTGAAGGAGATTCAAGCATTCAACAAAAAAGCACTTAATGGTGTTGAAAGAGTTGGTGTTCAGGTGGAGACAGGTGAAAACCAGAATGTCCGTCCCAACATCCACTGGGGCACGTCCTCCTAAAAATTTCACCTGCAAACTTCTCACGGGTCAGGCTTCTCCTGTCCCTCTGTAAAAAGGCACGCAGAGCTAGGATGCAGATAAGAAATAAACAGAAAGGGATAAACTCTGAAAGACAGCAACTACCTTTTTTCGAGCCCTTTCATGACTACATGCTGCCCTGAGAAATGAAGGGAAGTTAAAACCAAAGAAACACCTCGTAACTCAGGTCTGTGACAGAACATGAATGTGTTTCCGAAAACTGAAGCCCTCTGAGACCTGGAGAGCTTGTGGTTTGGCCCATGCTGCCTTCTCATTATGGTTATTTGCCTACGGCAGCCTTCACGCAGCTCCTGCCTGACAATCGTGCACAGTTTCTGCCTTACAGCCGAGCAACCACTGCCCCCAAGTGCCCATTTGAGGGCTATTTTATAAGTTAGGGGTTGGCAAGGTTTTGCATGTGCGTGATACTGGGGTTAGCAGTGAGGTCATCTCACAGGCTGCTGCCTGGGCAGTCTCAGCCTGGCTAGCTCCAGCAGCTGCTCGCATGGCAGAGTCACGTCCATTAGTGTCCCACAATCCTTTTTCTCTCCACTGAACATATATTACCCCTCAGAAACTGTGATTTTTTAATGTCTCCATTTCCTATGGCATTGTCTTTATACCCTGCACAGTGAAAATCAGTTCCTTGAGAGCCACTTTGTTGTCAAGATCAGTGCAAGACTACCATGAAGTTTTGGTCTTCCATATACTAAAAAACTAGGTTTCATCATGTGTTCATCCAGAGTAACGGCTCTGTGTCATCCAGCCTTGTTATACTTTCTCTTCGCTTTTCAAATCAAATCAAATGTACTCTTATTACTTGGGCAACATTTCCAGTGTTCATTTTCCCACAAAAATAGAGATTTCCCCTTTAAGGTTCTTTCTTACCTGAGCCATTATCTCCTTCAAGATTTCTTGCTGCCTTATCAACAGCAACTCTTTTCAAGACTCTAGCTTTGCCAGAGTTTTTTTTTTCCTTTTCCTTCTCTTCTGGATGCCCTCTCCAACTGCCCATCCTCATGACACTTGAATTTGTGAAGTTTCTTTCCACACTTACCTGCACACTCCTGCCCCTCTCCCCTTGCAGAAGCTACATTCTCACCTGTCCTCCTCCGTCTAGTCTCCTCCACAACGTGTCTCCACACTGCAAGGGCCCTTCCTCTTCCCCGATCCCTTCCTGCCCTTGCCTGACTCCCTCCTGCCAGGGTTGATCCTGATCATTGTGATGCCTCCCATGATGGCTGTCCTAGTGTCAGGGCCACCCTCTTGGTGTGGCAGCAGCTCCCAAGGTGGCTTTCCACCAGCGTAAGTCTATCCAGTACCACCAGCTGCTCTGTGTGTCTTTAGCTGACAGCGACTTTTTTGTCCCCTGTGTGTCACCTTGTGGCACTCTCCTTCAGTTTTTGGGCTAGGGGTGTTGAATAGCTCCTGATAAATACATTCAGGCACCCTGCCTACAGTAGCACCAAAAGCCTGCTGTTGCTACTTACACCAAGCTCCTCCAGACTTCAGCCTCCCCCAGCCCCTCAGACTGGGAACCTCTGAGTCCCACTTTGCTTTGTGGGGATCAACTTCCCCTAGCTGTGGATACATTGGACAAGCAGAAGTCTTACTGCTGTTCTTCAGGCTCCAAGGCTGGCTTCGTTATCATCAACCAGATAACCTGGCATCCATCAAGGCATTATCGGTGCTGCTGCACGGATAATAAGGTCTGATTTGACCTGTGGATCGGATCTGTGTCTGTTTGTTTCATTACCATTTCAGATTTCTCCTAAGCCACAATAGAAAGTACTTTGAAGGGACTTCCCAGTTCTAAACTGGGACAAACTGGAACTGTTGATGATATTATTCCCAAGGCCTGCAGTGCCCATTCTTGCTCATTGTTGTCTTGAGTTAGTGACATTTCATAATCTCAGGGACCCATGACAGGCAGTGCACTTACGGGTGATGGCTGGGCCTTCCCGGTGGTTAGAATTTACAGCCACAGCGGTGGTGCTCCTTACCATCACCCTAAACGTGTCAGGATCGGTGAGAAATTCATTGCCTATCATGTTGTACTGCTTTACCCAAATGCATTTAAGGTAATTAAACACATTCATTTAATATACACAATGGGTAATTAAACACATTCATTTAATATCCACAATGCTTCCTTTGTATTTAGGATAACTATATATGAAGGGATTGATGACGCTTGAATCTCAGGCATCTGATATTACAGTTAAATAAAACAGGCCATGAATACACACTACAATAATATTTACTTGAAACAAAGGAAGGAAAGAAAAGGAGAGAGATGCTTTCAAGCCCCAGTAGATTTGTGATTTGTGCTAGCTTGACTGTAATAATCTTCTGTATCTAGGCTGATGCGTCCATCAAAGGTATTGGCATGAAAATCAAGGAAAAATTAGACGTCAGCAAGCTAAAAGCCATTTTTTCCCTCTATGACAAAGACAGCCTAATTCTGATCCCTTTATCACTAGAAATTCAGA
>VZSC01000557.1:687011-709887 GCA_013398225.1 Steatornis caripensis
GTCTGATTTGACCTGTGGATCGGATCTGTGTCTGTTTGTTTCATTACCATTTCAGATTTCTCCTAAGCCACAATAGAAAGTACTTTGAAGGGACTTCCCAGTTCTAAACTGGGACAAACTGGAACTGTTGATGATATTATTCCCAAGGCCTGCAGTGCCCATTCTTGCTCATTGTTGTCTTGAGTTAGTGACATTTCATAATCTCAGGGACCCATGACAGGCAGTGCACTTACGGGTGATGGCTGGGCCTTCCCGGTGGTTAGAATTTACAGCCACAGCGGTGGTGCTCCTTACCATCACCCTAAACGTGTCAGGATCGGTGAGAAATTCATTGCCTATCATGTTGTACTGCTTTACCCAAATGCATTTAAGGTAATTAAACACATTCATTTAATATACACAATGGGTAATTAAACACATTCATTTAATATCCACAATGCTTCCTTTGTATTTAGGATAACTATATATGAAGGGATTGATGACGCTTGAATCTCAGGCATCTGATATTACAGTTAAATAAAACAGGCCATGAATACACACTACAATAATATTTACTTGAAACAAAGGAAGGAAAGAAAAGGAGAGAGATGCTTTCAAGCCCCAGTAGATTTGTGATTTGTGCTAGCTTGACTGTAATAATCTTCTGTATCTAGGCTGATGCGTCCATCAAAGGTATTGGCATGAAAATCAAGGAAAAATTAGACGTCAGCAAGCTAAAAGCCATTTTTTCCCTCTATGACAAAGACAGCCTAATTCTGATCCCTTTATCACTAGAAATTCAGAATGACTGATTTAATAGTTCAGTTTGTAATGTGTACACACACATTAGGAAAAACATATGGAAACGCTTTCTCTATTCAGGCCAGTGAGTAATGCAGCAGTGTCTGGATTCCTCTCCCACACACAGAGTGATCGAACAGAAACCCTGCTGGTAGGCTGAGCAAGGGGAAAAAACGTCCCGTTTTGTTAATGTGATACTTTGCAATCAGGTCAGCAACACTTGTGAGGCTGCTCTACCAACGACTCCCCAGTGGTATCACGGCTTTACAAAGCCTGTCTGGAAGCAGCAAACAATTGCTAGCAGGAAAAAGAGACTTTTAAGAAGAAAAAGACGGGAGAGAAAATGTGAAATCAGGTACCTACCTGTTCTGCCCAAGAGGCAGCTGAAAGCCCTGCAGCCTGTGGTGGTCAGGGAGGAGAAATTGCTGGGAAACCTCCACCTCCAGAGCAAAGCTCTTGGGGGTGTTGCTGAGTGCTCCTGAGCAGCTCCATTGTGGCTCAGAAACTGGCCGCTCTCTTTTCATCTCTTGCTTCGTCTTACCTTTTGATTACTTTCAGATTTTACTTCTGAATGTTTAAGTATGCAAAATAAATCCGCCAATCATCTCAAGTGTCATTTTTAGCCAAGTCAACAGTGGAAAGGGAGCCTTGCAAGAAGATCAGACCCAGATATGCCGTTACACAGACTAGAGAAATACACAACCATAATGCCTTTATTTTACATCTTGAAGTCTCTCCTTCCTAAGCCAGTGGTCATTTTATTCTGGAAGCTTCTCTAACATGTATAGAAAAGACCTGTATGAGCTCAAGGTGCTCTTTCAACCTATATAGAGACCATGCTGTAGAAATCGGAAATGACTCTTTCTTCAGATTTTGCGGTTTGCATTTTTACTTTCCACCAGCTCCAAGCTTCATGCTATTTCCAGGTTAAGTAGAGCCCATAAGTGACTGAGTTTTGCTCAGCCTGATCATTTGAGAAAAGATGTACCTGATGCACCTGAGATACAGCACAACTGGAAGACACGGGGAGGAACGAGACTCTCCAGAACTACTTTACTGATGGAGGGCTCGTTCACAGGCCTTGGTGAAACAGTGAAAAGCACCTTGCTCTCTAGTGCAGTCAGGGCATGTTATGTTGCACAAGTGAGCCTGACTGCCTTTCTCCAGTTAAAGCAGTGCTCTGTCCTAGCGCTGTCAGGAGGTGTTATTTCCGGAATTGTGAGCCTGTTTGTTACCCATTTGTGTTTCATACATATCCTGTTTTTCTAAAAAGACAAGCCTGTTTCCAAGCAAACTGAGTCTCGTTAACCACATAATCTGGAACAGAAATGTGCATTCATAATTTACACATAGCTGAAAAAGCAATTGTAAACTCTTAAGCATTTGGCATTATTACAGTCTGGCTTTGGTTATGTTACATGATGGTATGAGCTTTAGAACAAATTTAACTGCAATGCTCCTTCGTTTCACATTATCTGAGTATTTGACAGCATTAGAGATCACCCCTCCCCCCGCCCCAGGTTGCTTCTAACTGACTTTCTAATGTATTTACTATCAAAATGAGGATTGAGATGTGTGACGCACATTACCTGTTCCCTTTCTGCACTGCACTGAGTTTTTTGCAGGCCAGATTTAACACGGATACTAGAGAAAGCTTTTCAGACAAATAATAGATTGCAAAATGTGTGTTGGCCAACATTTTGTTCTAGTCTTGTAGTAGCAATATCGTAAACAGGATCATGTTCTTCACTGTATCTTAACTATGTTAGACTCTCCTTCAGCTAATTAGCAGCTGATTTACTTAGAGCTGATAGCTAAGGTACTATAGATTAAAAAAACCAACCTTATGTTCACTTANGTGTGTTGGCCAACATTTTATTCTAGTCTTGTAGTAGCAATATCGTAAACAGGATCATGTTCTTCACTGTATCTTAACTATGTTAGACTCTCCTTCAGCTAATTAGCAGCTGATTTACTTAGAGCTGATAGCTAAGGTACTATAGATTAAAAAAACCAACCTTATGTTCACTTACTTGCTGGTGTCCTGTTTCTCATTCAAAAACATTGATGGACTCAGGAAGTTCCATCTGAGCATGAGGAGGAACTTCTTTACTGTGAGGGTCACAGAGCCCTGGCAGAGGCTGCCCAGGGAGGCTGTGGAGCCTCCTTCCCTGGAGAGATTCAAAACCCACCTGGACGCGTTCCTGTGCACCCTGCTCTGGGGGCACCTGCTTTAGCTGGGGGGTTGGACTGGGTGATCTCCAGAGGGCCCTTCCAACACCTACAATACTGTGATTCTGTGATTTTTCCTCCCCAATGTCCTGGTTCCCTCTGTGCACCTGGCATTTTAACTGCTAGGTTCCCTGCTGCCTTCCAGGTCTGGGGTTATGCACAAATACGTATGAAACATTTATCAGAAACCTCAGATGCACCTGTCTGAGTTCAGCTTCTCTTCAAAATATGCTGCAGATCACAGAGATGTTGTGCATGTTCCATTAACTTTTCATCAAATCTAGAGCCTAGGTTTCTCCACTAGAATTTACCTTAATGAGCAATCTGACTATTCACTACCAGCCAGTTCTTTCCACTCTGAACTCTGCTCTGTGGAAACTATCCCATGGGGCAAATTACATAGCAGCTTGTGATAGGAATAGTCTTCCTTACTTTCCCTCCTGGTAAAAGACAAAGCCATACACACGTGTCCAGCATAGAAACTGGAATTTTTGCTCTGAGATGTGACCCAATGAAAATTGGATTAATTCAACCCTGTGTCTAATATAACAGGAAGAATGTGCAGTTTATCCACATAGACTGTGATAGCAGAACTAAAGGAGGGCTGGTTTGGAACCTGAATTTGTAGGGCATATTCAGCTTTTGGGCCTTGCTTATACTCCAGATTTGAAAAAAATCCAAGGCTGCTACCTAGTAGGGTGAGGTCTTCCCTCTCCTGCACTGTGCACCATAGGAGCAGTCCCACGAGGAGAGCCGGTGGCCTCAGCCCACGGGTGGCACACAGAGAGCACTGAGCTGAGCGGGAAACACGCAGGGGCGCACGCATGCAGAGACTCCAGGGGCCCACAATAATAATTTCCTAAATCGGCTACTGATTCAGCACAGCCTTCACATCTCACAGTGCTGTAGCAGCCCTCAGCTGACTTGAAAGACCTGCTGACAAGTCCATTTGCCATCAGTGATTGACTTAGAGGGAGGGAGGAAGGAAAGGAAGGAAGGAAGGAAGGAAGGAAGGAAGGAAGGAAGGAAGGAAGGAAGGAAGGAAGGAAAACAATCAGAGATAATAGTTTAAAACAGGAATTCTTTTGCAGGTAAGACTTACCTGAAAAAATCATCATAGCTAATAAAAAGAATGTATGGAAAGAAAAGGTCTTCTCCAGTGGAGAGCAAATGCATGCAAAAGGAGTTAAGCCACTTGTAATTTGTCATGCACAGAATTTAGACACTTGTCACTGCCCAGTCAGCCACAACAAATACATGAGTCTGTCTATACTGTAGTTTATCATTACACCAATGGGATACAAGACCAGAGCTGATGGTAAGTCTAGTTTGGGGACTGAAAGTCATTTTATACGTAATTTAACATCTCCTGAAGGTGCAAGATATGAACTCTGAAAAGAAATAATTCTGCACAGAGATAACTTCACAGTGCTACAGTGTCAGGCCCATAGGGCAACATGGGCGAGTGACCAGAGAGGAAGCTTGAGCTGTTCTGGGTATCAGGCAAGGAGCATTGAGAATCATTGGGACTTCCATCTCCCACCATGGGCCATCTCTTCTTCTGGCCTTTTAGCCTGCAAAATCTGGGAGTCCTGGCAGCGCCAAGCTGCTTAAGTATAGTCAACAAGTCACTGGTTGAGTAAGGTCTTTAAGGATGTCCATTCATGTTCTGAAACCCCTGTCATTTACCCAGATGAGAAGCAGAGAAGCTCATCTCACTGGGCTGCTCTGAGTTTTAGGCTTTTCAGCTAACATCACACTTTACAGAAGAATAGAAGAACAGAGAAGAACAGAAGAAGAACAGAACAATCCCTTTTTTTTCCTCAGGAGAAGGAGTTAACATATAGATAGAGCTATTTTTATATTAGCTGTTTCAGAGAACAAAAGTTCTGACAGCAATTCCACTGAAAAACCTTTAATCAAAGTAAGTGACCCAAAAAAATTGACAAGGCTTGTGTAAATGGCATTTTGTTTGGCATGACCATAATTTCCCTCTTTGTCATTGTTGTGGTCATCAGAAGAAAAGGTTTCACAGTGCATTAATGTTTTTTTATTAAGTCACATCAGTGATGCAACTGTGATTTTTGTGTCTAATGTACATCAACATAACAAGGTATTGGCTGGTTCCTGGAGTTCACTGTTAAGGGTGGAGAAAAGCATCACCACAAATAAACTGGTAAGCAGTTATTGGTGGCATAATTTGCAGGGGAAGTTGTGGGGAATACTGTCAGACCGTAATTATTGCATCTCACTGATAGATCCACAACGCTGAGTATTGAGAACATGGACGTCGTCTGGGTCTGCTTCTGAAAATACATTTGCTAGTGACTGGCAGCCTTGGCGATGCACAAAATGACCACAGCTATGAACACCCCAGGGGCGGTAAGAGAATCAACCAAGTCTGCAGCCTGAGAGCACAAGCTGCCGCAGCAGAGGTGAGGTGGGCTGAGGTGACCTCTACAGGAACAGGAGAGGATCCCCCTCACCGAGCTCCGGCAGTCGCCACTGCTTTTGGGATAGAGCTACGTACAACTATACTGGAACCAGTATAACCATACTGCTGCGTTGGGGATTCAGCACATCTGCCCTATCTCTCCCACTTGCTTGAGCAAAAACACAGTTTTGAGGAGAGGAAGGAGCAAGGGAAGTGGAGCTGGGTTAGAGGAGGGATGGCACAGAGCAGAAATCCACTCCAAGCAATCTTCCTTTTATGGGAGGCTTTGGGTGAACCTTACTTTGGTGGTGTCAGAGGTCTCCCTCCATAGTTTTTAGACTGGCTGGAGTTGTATCAGACTAAAACATGCAAATGATTTCCGCATCCTCCCTCTCCTTCATCAATTCCACAGTGTTTTCGTTCTTTGTGGGCCCATCTTTCAAAATACACACTACAATCCTTTCAAGTCAGGAAGATTTTTTCCTCTCTCCTTATGTCTTCTACTTATGGCTTGCACAGCTGTTCTACTTATTCTCACACTCCTTTATTTCTACATACTATCACTTCTTTACCTTAGTCCATACTGATGTGCCCTTTGTACAGCATCCCCTCTAGAGGAAGCAAATACTCGGGATTTACAAAAAACAAAACTCAGCTCAGGTGTGGGGAATGTAGACGACTACGCCTTGGCAGCAGAGAGAGGTACAGCTGGAAAACAGAGGTAGCATCAGCAGGAACGGAAGGTTTCTCTTCACCCATTGCAGCTCCAATTATAAACGCAAATTGTTAGGCAAGCAATCCATCAGACCTCAAATAACATACCAAACTAGGCTAGCACTCCTCAGGTCTCTGTTTTCTTTTCTCTTCCCCTTGCTATTTATTTGCTTGCATCTTGCTTGTCATCCAGTGCCTCCAAGCGCGCCCAGCCCTCCTTCCTAATGTAGTGTCTCCTTTAATAATGTAGTCTGTGCAAATTGCAGCCTGGCAAACTGCAGGCTCATCAGGGTGGCAGGGGCACAACACAAGCAGGTGCTTTCCCCTTGTAATCCTTTACCGTCAAAGAAGCCAACAAATACAAAATCTTCACTTGCTTTGAGACACCCTATGGCAAAGCAGATCGAGCTGCTCTTTTCCTTTCTTACAGCTGTGTCTTCTCTCTGCAAGACTAACGAGCATTACTGTGGATTTGGGGTATCTGTGCTGTCAGGGATTGCTTGCAGCCATTGCTAGCCGAAGTGCAGCAGCACAGCAATAGCTGTTACACTGCTTATCAAAACCAGCAATCTGTGCTTCTTCCTCGCCATTAAAACAATCAGTGCTGTGCCCTGAACAGGCCGTGTCAGTGCCTGTTGATTGATCCGCGCATCATGTGGAAGAATGCACTTCTAGGAAACCGGCTCTTTTCTTCAGGGCAGACANGGCAAACTGCAGGCTCATCAGGGTGGCAGGGGCACAACACAAGCAGGTGCTTTCCCCTTGTAATCCTTTACTGTCAAAGAAGCCAACAAATACAAAATCTTCACTTGCTTTGAGACACCCTATGGCAAAGCAGATCGAGCTGCTCTTTTCCTTTCTTACAGCTGTGTCTTCTCTCTGCAAGACTAATGAGCATTACTGTGGATTTGGGGTATCTGTGCTGTCAGGGATCGCTTGCAGCCATCACTAGCCAAAGTGCAGCAGCACAGCAATAGCTGTTACACTGCTTATCAAAACCAGCAATCTGTGCTTCTTCCTCACCATTAAAACAATCAGTGCTGTGCCCTGAACAGGCCGTGTCAGTGCCTGTTGATTGATCCGCGCATCATGTGGAAGAATGCACTTCTAGGAAACCGGCTCTTTTCTTCAGGGCAGACAAGATGATGTTGTGAGATAAAAGGAAAGTTTACTAGACAGCACTGGTTTAATGATGTTAATAAACCTCAGCCATTGGTCCAATTACATAAGAGCAGGTTACCCTGCCAACCATAATACCAGAAGACGATAAATGCAGATTCATTTCAGCTTCTTTACCTTATTCAGTTCTCCAGATAGGGAACGAAATGCCTGAGTTTATATTTTTGTAAATGTCGCTGATGTAGTTTAATTCTGACTTATAAAGGGCTTTCTGGCCAGCAAAGCAAATCCTTTGCTCTCCCCTTAAGTAGGGCTGAAATTGCTCTCAGCTTGCAGTTACTTGTAGGCTGAAAGGTGAGAACTTAAGATGTTTTACCCAGGTTTCTGTACTCAGAAATGTCGAAAGGAAGCAGTGTTTAGCCTGTCTCAGAAGTGTTACATTTTGGTTTGGTCTGTTTTAGAGCAATTGTTTGGGAGCATACCCAGCTCACTGGGTACCACTGCAATGGTGCAGGGCAGAGTGCAGGGGAGCCGGGTGGTTTTGTGCCATCATGTCACAGCAAGGCAACAAACAAACAGGACAGCGTCACCGTAACGATATTGTTAGTTGTAGAGGCACCAAACAGGATCTAAGCCGTACACTTCACAGGCACAAACAGACTTGCAGATGGCATGTTCCCCTCGCAGTCAGCACTTCAGCACATGGCTGACCCCACAGCCCTGCTCTCAAATGACATTTCTGTGCTCCCAGGGCACAGAGCGTCTGCTAGCACAGCCTGAGGTGAGGCAGCAACGCAGGGGGGTCGTCACGGGGCCATGCCATGCCCTCCCAGTGCTGCCTCACAGCTTTGAAGATATGCCTTTAGTTAACTGCTTACAGCCAACATCAAGTTGAGGGCAAGAGAGGACAGGGCATCCCATCCCCTTTTTGAATTCTACCTGGCATTTAGCTTAATTTCCTGTAGTTACGCTTTGCCACTTGATGCTAATCCTTTGATCCTTGCGTAAGGGCCTAAAAAACAGTGGCCACCCCAAATTACTGTGCTAGAAGTGACGGAAACCCATGCTTTGAAATGCATAGAAGGCTAGAAATAGACAAACCATTTTAAATGTATTTAAAATATCGTTTCAGAGCTATTATAATTATCCTATTATAAAGCATATTTGCAAAAATAACAGTCCTGGACATGGGTCTTTCAGGCCAAGCTTCATCTCAAAATGAACTCTCACAGCACTTGATATCACTGGGAGACTGTTAATTATATCTTGGCAGGAATAGGACCCCTATAATTAGGCTGATGTGTTTGACAGACTATTTTTCACAAAAAAGTTGACAACAAATACTTCTTGATCAACCTAACAACATTCCCATTTGAAAACCCCTCTGCAAATCTGAAAGATACAGTCCATCTTGCCTTTCTAGAGGGCTTGATATATTTGACAGGACTTACTGAGTAGTTTGAAGCCAATTCGTTAGTGGAATGAACTAGGAGGTGATGAAAGAACTTTAGGTCTTGAGCCATGAGAAGGCAGTTGGCCATGCAGCTCCTCCTATACGTTTTTTTTTCCAAAGCTTCTCACCCTTCATCTTCCCTGTGCCAAGTTCTCCACCGTGGCGACGTGCTCTGGCGTTTCAGATCCCAGTCTGCCTCTCTAACGGCAGCAGCGTTAGCCGCGAGACCCCTAGCTGTGATACCAAAAAAGTAATTCCCAGCACTTCAACCACCTCCAGGTGATGAGACCTTAGATGAAAGGATGGACAGCTAGAGGTCATCTCCACCCCTCCGTGCATGCTCTGTCTCACATGCCAGCACTCCCTTGCAACACACCCTGTGCTCAGCGCAGGCGGAGAAGGCAGAGCTAAGGCCAGCAACGGCCACCGCCCATGGAAGGGTCCCATATTTTGGACAACTCAGAGATGGCCCCTGTGAATTTGGCAGACAGAAAGGACTGTCTGTTCNTTCTCCACCGTGGCGACGTGCTCTGGCGTTTCAGATCCCAGTCTGCCTCTCTAACGGCAGCAGCGTTAGCCGCGAGACCCCTAGCTGTGATACCAAAAAAGTAATTCCCAGCACTTCAACCACCTCCAGGTGATGAGACCTTAGATGAAAGGATGGACAGCTAGAGGTCATCTCCACCCCTCCGTGCATGCTCTGTCTCACATGCCAGCACTCCCTTGCAACACACCCTGTGCTCAGCGCAGGCGGAGAAGGCAGAGCTAAGGCCAGCAACGGCCACCGCCCATGGAAGGGTCCCATATTTTGGACAACTCAGAGATGGCCCCTGTGAATTTGGCAGACAGAAAGGACTGTCTGTTCACAAGAAAAACAGGACTTGTTTTCAGGGCATCCCATAGTGCGACTGCATTATGTGACCAGTTCAGTTCATGGGTCTGGTTGGGATGGAGTTAACCTTCTTCACAGCATCCCCTATGGTAATGTGTTTTGTGTTTGTGACCAAAATAGTGTTGATAACACACCAATGTTTTGGCTGTTGCTGAATAGTGCTTGCACAGGGTCAAGGCTTTCTCTGTTTCTTGCTCGGCCCCCCTACCTCCCACCCCCTAGGGAGTAGGTTGCGGTGGGCAAGAGGCTTGCAAGAGACACAGCTGGGATAGCTGACCTGGACTGGTAAAAAAAAATTTCTGTACCACACAGTGTTATGATTGGGAATAAAACTGGGGTAAGGGAAAAAGAGGGATGGGTTTTGGCTTCTGAGGTGGCCGTTACTTGGAGCCTGGATGGGCACCGGTCTGCTTGTGGGGGGTGGTGAGGAACTATCAATTTTACATCTCTTGGGTTTTCCCACTTTGCTTCACCTGTTAGACTGTCTTCATCTCAACCTACAAGATTCTTGCTTCTGCTCTTCCTATTCTCTGCCTCATCCCACTGGGAGTGTGGGAGTCAGTGAGCAGCTGTCTGAGTGCTTGACTCGGGTCAACCACAACAATGGCTGAAGATTAAAACTCTGGTACTCCGAAACCCAGCTGTTCCAAAGCCTACCGCAGCATCCTTTCTGCCCATCCATCAGCAATCCCCAATAAGAAAGGCCCTTCAAGAACTGTAACAGTAGATATTTGGAAGTGGGGCGGAGAAGGGGGGAAAGGGACATTGGTTTTGTAAAGCTTCATTTAGAAAATGGAAAATAAAAGAGTCAGTTGGACAAAATTACCAATATTCCCAAAGGAGTCAAGTACTCTAGTGTGCTTTTACTTTCAAAGTGCAAGGACAGCCCATGTCCCTCAGATTCAAGCTTTAATTTCACCTCCTTGTAAAAGTTACTTAACAGAAAACCACATAGTTCATAAGTTTTTAAAGAAGTGAGCTGGTAAACATGGGGTGGCTGACCCACTTTGCTCTCAGCAGCTGATTGGGGCTTGCGCTTGGTGTGCCCAAATTAAAGCAATGTGCCTTGGCTTAAATTCTGCTTAGTGGGGTTTAAGGTAAGGGATGCTATTTCACAGCAGGGAGAAGATAAGGACCTGCACGGGGATATTTACAGGAACTGAGTTGAAGCAAGCTGACTCAGGGAGCGCAGTCATGTGCCTGCATTTGGTAAAGAATATTCTTCTTGTCTCATGTCCCGTGTCCAGCAGAGCTGTCTCCAGCAGAGCACCCAAGTGTGGAGCCAACCTTGTCCCCTCCCAGACATGGGTCCTGTCTCTCTTCAGGATGAAGGGCTATTTGCTGAATTGGTGGATGGTTTCAGAGGTTTCGTTTTCTTAATGTGAGGTTTAGTTTAGAAGATTATTATATTAAAGTAGCATTTGTGACAGAAGATATTTCTATTGGAGAGATCCGGCAGTCTTTTTTTTCTGCAGGATTTTGTTCGTTCTATCCCTGCCACTACAGAAAGGCACACTTTTAAAGAAAACAACTTGAAATGAAAAGTTAAATTGTTGAAGTGCAGGAAATGCCCTAGAATCATGTTCCAAGGACAATACTCCTGTTTAGCACAAAATCACTAATGCCTTCAAAAACCGTTACTAACTAGAGCTGCCTCAGCAACACCACAGGTTGAAACGATCCTTGAGATTCAAAGCCCGTTTTTCTCATTCCATTTGATTTGTCAAATAAATGTGATAAATAGTTTGATAAACGGCTGCTGAAAGTTAAACCTCACATGGAGCAGACTATGTCTTGTTGGCTAGGAGGAAAAAGAAAGTAAGTTCGACCGTACATAGATCGAGGGAGAAGGTCTGGGCCATAGTACCCACAGAGAAGCAGATGAACAGTTTTTGTGAATGAGGCTAGCGATGTGGTTTTTTAAAGCATTATATTCCCATAACTGCTATCACTAATAAACATTTATGTTGGTGCAGTGCCCAGTCATTTTAACCTGATGAGAATCCCTACAAGGCTCCACTATGGTAACTTCTCTACAAACTGATGACAGTCTGTGCTTTCCATTATCCTGGAATATTTGATAAATTTTTATTACACTGAATACCTTGGCATGAAGTTTCTGCTCCTGGCTGCACTGGCAGCCAAGCCTTCTTGTTTTCACAGAGTTGAACATTAAGATGTTTGCTAAGAGGCATGAATTTACTTATACCTCAGAAATGTTCAAAATAAGCTTCTTGGATAATTCCTGCAGTTCCTCCTCCAACTGAAATGTATTCCCTAAACCTTGTGAAACTGTGCGCTGATTTTTTCAAACTCATTTCCTCCAGAAACCTTTCTACTTCTCAACAGTACTTTTACTGTAATACCTGCCCTACTGATCTTCAGCTGAGCACTCTGAGAGAGTGAAGTGTCATTATCTTCAGCTTTCCAAGCAGACACAGACTAATGCAGGAAAGGAATTCATCCCACAACTTCAGCCATGTAAAAGTTAAGGATCTGGCCTGAGCTTGTTTTACGTAGACTGCTATAGTCCTCATGGAGACAGATCCCTTCAGAACGTGATTAATCCCATCTCTCTAAGGCACTTTTATCAAGAGTGAGGCAGTTTGTCCTCTGGAGGTGCCCTGGCT
The DNA here is from genome assembly GCA_013398225.1 of Steatornis caripensis. Lineage (NCBI taxonomy): Eukaryota > Metazoa > Chordata > Aves > Caprimulgiformes > Steatornithidae > Steatornis > Steatornis caripensis. The sequence goes on from VZSC01000557.1 coordinate 699,266, forward strand.
GTGGGAATATGAGAAGGATGTGGAAGAGCAATGAACAGTATCTAGGTTGCCTGATTTAATTCAGCACCTCTACCTCCCCTGTACAAATACAGGAACAAATGAGAACATACATTGTGCATTCCAACACTGTGGATTTTGTACAATGACATTTTGCAATTTCATATGCGGTTTATTTGATCTTAAGCATGCTTATTTATATATGTATGTATTTAATTTTACTGTATCCAGTCAGCAGCACTCAGTAGACTCCACTGCAATGTTTTCAGGGACTGACCAACATTGGAGTCAAGAATTGAGTATTTTTGCTAGAACCACTGTTTGTCCAGAGGCTGCTTTGTGACTCACAGATCAATTCCTATTTTGTTCTCTGCGCTTGTAAATTACAATTTGTACAGGTATCATGCCTTGGTAAAGGTATGATACAGCTCTTTTGTCAATATGCCAAGACCGTGCACATTTACTTGCAGAGTAATGTATGCACAACACCTATGAGACTTCTTGATTACTGTCAGTGTCTGGATGCTGGGAGCATTTCTTATCCTTTTATATTTATAATTCTTTATTTTCAATGTACAGAACAACCCCATGCTAACCCCTGTTTCACCATCTATCTGTTAATAGTTATAGAAAAGTTGAATCTTAAAGTGGTTGTGTGCCTAAACTTCCTTCTTTCCTAAAGAACAAAACTGTATAAAAAGGACACATATGATGTGTGATTAGATGCATTTCTTTGGTGGACTTAAAGACGTGAAAGATTTCTAAGGCTTGGGAAAAGGCCTTCAAAACAACATGCTACCACTACTCATCCACTGTCTTGTAGACATCGAGCTTTCTGAAGCCCATCAGTAAACATATACCTTTTCTTCTTAGGGTAGTGAGTTCAAAGTAATGAAATCGGAATTTGTCATAGTCAATAAACATAAACATCATTGCCATTCACTGTTAATGTTGGCATTTGAACTTTCCATCCATTTTCCCATATTTCTGTATATGTATTAGGGAAGCAGTGATTTGTGGAGTCTGGAGAAGCCAACTTGCAAGCAGGGATGAAAGAGGATTTTTCACAGCTCCTGATCTGAGCAGGGTGACTTTCCACAGATGGAACAGCCTGCAAAAAAAAAGTCACCGAAAAGGCAGGATCAACAAGCTGGGTCCAGCCAGTGAGTGCACCCCTCCCAGCTTCAGCTTGGAACACCATGGAGCCCATAGTTGTGCACCTTCAGATTAGCAGAGAAGCTAAAATCATAAAGGACAATCTCAGATATGCAAAGTAATTAACGGGCAAAGTCTTCTCCTTCATTCACACTGAGTGACCCCTTCCTGAAAGGAGTGGGACTACTCAGGGAGAAAGGTCATTGCTCTAAGTGAGCAACTGCTGTAATTTTCCAGCCTTTTCTACACAGCAAAAATAACCCTGACTGTATAGTCTTATAAATGGATTGCTGGGGGAAAAGGGATTCTGGTTCTGCAGTAGGAAGCTGGAGGACCTAAAGAAATACATGCATACACTCCTCAGCACCAGTTACATTTAAGTAAAATGAGTCCCATGAGTAGGGGCTGTACTTTAACAAATCGCCTCGCTTCTCTGTGCCAGCCCCCACCCTGTGACTAATGGGAGAGTTACGGTGAATACAGCAAGAGCAGCCTAGCAAAGCATGTTTGCTTTCAAAACACTGCTCCCTATGAATAAGCCAAGAGCCTACTTGGCAGCTGCATGAGGAAGTTTGCACCGATTATGATCTGACTAAACAAAATAATTTGTGGCCTAATGTATGCAAGGCAGTACCTTTTCCCAGTACTTATTCAAATTTAAAGGAGAACCGAGCCAGTTCCAGGTAGAGTGTCCATAGCCAGCCATAAGTGATTTCTGTCATTTTAATAAGGTCAGGAGATGGCTAGCGAGAGTACAGCTTGCAGGTCTGAAAAGGAAGCACATTTTCACTCTGCTCTTTACGGATAATTAAATGTTGCTAGAATTCAGTGGGAGAAGGCTGATACTGCACCTGTAACTGTCTTGTCCAGGAAAGAAGAGAGCCGTGGCTGTGAGTGCTGCATACAGATCCATACAGTCATGAGATGGAAAGCAAAGGGCACTCAGTGGGCAGCCAATGTAACTTCACTCCTGAGCGAGTGAAAAGCAAGAAAGGGAACTCATTATCTTCTTTCACAGCTTTAAGGGAAGCTCTGCTATAAGGAAGACTCCCTAGCATGAACTGAATTTGGAGACCAAGTCTAGCACACATTTATTTGCAAATAATCACCAGGGTACTTAAACCACTGAGTGCTTGGTTTAAGAATAAGGGAATCTTGTGGAATATATGCCTGCTTGTGTCTGTATAGTAATAACATGGGCTGCCTTTGATTTTTATAGCAAGATTTTTCTACTCCTCTGTGTAACTCACCCTTTAACACTCTCAGATCTGAAGACCGTCAGAGAAACTCTTTCTGAGAGCATTCACGTAAAAATTTGTCCGCAGAAGTATGTTGCGTTTTAATAAACAGCAGCTAAACGAATCGGCATCCCTGCCAAAACGGGGGCTACCTGTGTGTGTGTGTCCTGCAGATCACAGGGACAAAATGTGCTGTAAGCTGAATTCCACAAAAAAGAAAATGTGCCTGGTAATGTATAGGTTCCAGCTTAAGATAAGGGAGGGGTAGGTTAAGTCTAAGCTCCAGCAGATTCATGGGAGAGCTGTTCATTGCTGAGTGATCCAAGTCACACCAAGTAAAACTTAAGCACTCAATCGAGAGCAAGTATTATCTCACTGCGGGGAACACAATCCCACTGTCTTAAAGAAATTAAAGAAATGCAATTCTGAAAAGTTTTCTATTGCTGAAAGTGCTAGAACTAGCTCTAGTCTACATTTAAAATGCAACTATGTGTGTGCAGCTACCCGTCGACTGGTTGTCCCCATGGCAAGCAAGGCTCCTGTGCGAAACTGCTTCTTGCAATGTGTCAGAGAAGGACTCTGCAGCCTTCAGGTCACCCAAGCCACTGGAGCCCACAGTGAAAGGCAGGGCAAGTCCCAGAGGACCTGTATCAGTACTGCAAAGACAAGATGCCTTTAGTTTCAATCTGGAAAAATTGCAATTCTTTAATATCTACAATAATTTTTATTCTTATTTTCGGCAGAAAAGGGAAACACAGAGAAACAGGCTGCAGTAGAGTTCTTCCTTAGAGCTTGCTTGTCTACATTTCTGGGGAATGAAAGAGATTGAGAGTGGACTCATCAGTGGGAAGGGCAGACACATTCAACAGGGGCAAAACAACGCATGTGAGAGAGGAGAGTGAGCGTGGAAGCAGAGGCCCAGGTGTCCAACAGCCCCTGCTGTTAGGGAAGTGGTAGGCTGCAGAGCAGGAAGGCTACGTTGCTGATTAAAGCACCAGTGCTGCCAAAGGAGACCAAATGACTGTTAGAAGAAGAAATCAGAAGCGGAGCAGCAGGTGACAGTGCCACACTCAAGGAGGCTCAAGACCTTGGTCAAAGGAAAAGATCAGCTGCTACGCATCAACGCTGAAAGAGCCGGAGAGGCACGAAGCGAGGATGCAGAGACCGCTGGGGAGAAAAGAGGGATCATCAGGCAATAAAGCAAGAAGAATCAGGCTGAGCAGCTGGAGAAGAAACGGATGGCAACCAGGAGAAAGACAAGATGGAGTGCAGGTCAGAGGAAAAAGTGTTGGCAAATGAAGAGCGGGACACTCTCAGCACAGCACTGAACTGGTTCACCCGAGTATTGCAAACACAGGAGGTTGTTTCAAGCCAGGGCTCATGTCAGGTGTTGTTGTAATTCAGATTAGTCCATCAGCCTAGCTTCTGGCTAGGGGCTGCTAGGCACAACATGAAAATGCAAAGCAACCGGCTGGATTCATGTCATTGAAATCAAATAAAATTTTGAAAATCCTGCTACAGGGCCTGATTCATTATAATGCTTTTCCATTAAACAGTCAATATTCTCTGTCAGTTCCTTGGCATTTTATTAGGCATAAAAAGTGAAGACTGAAGATATACATTGGAGTCCGACAGGGAAAGCAAGGTTTTACCAGCACAGGCTCAAATTGGCTGCACAGGCTGGAAAAGTAGGTGGATGCATCTGCATCTAGGTGGACCATGTAGGTTGTCCCATGCAAGCACTAGAAGTCTTTTATCACATTTCATTTTAAAAGTGATGGTGAAAAGCAATTAAATGACATGTATACTGCCGTTCTATCTCGTCACTTCTATAGCTTGCCTTTCTTTAGAGTATGACCTTAGACAGAAAGAAAAATAATAACTATTTCATTTTAGAAACCCCTCTAATTTGCATCAATCAGCTGTGGTTTTTTAACACAAACGCATTTGAGTTTTAATGGTAGGAGGCTCTGGATGACTGGGGAGATACTGGACTTTACACCTAACTTTTGAAGAGCGCTAGCAGTGTGAGCCCTAATGGAGGTGTAATTTTAGTAGAATATATACAGATGGATGGGAAATGAAAAGAAGGGGGTTTTATTAAGGAGTTGAAATGCAAGGTATAATCCTGCAGCAGATTAAAATTGGAGGTATCAAAGGTATTTCAAATTATCAAATATGTCTGTAGTTTATCACAGGGATGCTACCATCATGAACGCAGTATGTATCAGTGTAGTTTCACCAGGAAAATTTTGAGATGTTTTAAAACTTTATTTAAATAGTTTTGCTTTCCATTAAATCCTGCTGTACAGAAGTCAAGCCAAATCTGAACTAATTCCATGGCCTTTTCTTGGGGGAGTGCGGTCTCCACATCAGTGTAAGCGAGAATAAATGGCAGTTCACACCAGCCGTGTGTTAATGATGCAGCAGAGCTAGTGTTTCATAAGAAGTATCGCAAAGATGACTTACACTTCCAAGGACAAAAAAGGATTAAGGAGCTATGCCAGAAAGTTTTGGAAGGAGTATTCACATTCTAAGCGCTTTCACTGCATAACGGCTTTCCTTCACTGCTAGCTTTCATATTTTGATGAAATAGCACTTCATCCTTATTATATGTGAGATGAGTTTTGTGAGATGTTCATAGGCTGAAGTCTTGCAGACGAAATCGTTCAAGATTTTCTGTGGGCCTGATTCTGCACCAGGAAAGTTGATGTGAATTTTATTGCTGATTTGTCAGGGCATCTGATGCTTTTATCTTAGAAAATGTTCATATGAAACAAATATTAAAGTACTTTTGATATTACATTTTATTCTTCTAATATGCTAACAGAAATTAAATGAGCCAGAGCTGATATAGTCTTAGATGATGTGGACTGTATATAATTGAAGGCTCTGAAGAGCAGCCTGCGAGTAGCAGGCAACAGTAGCAACAAGTAGGAAGCAAAACCAATCTTTAAAAATACATTAATTTTTATTGAAGAAGATTGTGCTGGTAACACACTAAACACTTTTAAAATACGGGAGGCAAACTGGTGAAGCGCTCCCTGAAAACTGTGGAAATGTAAAAGGTCTGACCAACCTTGTCCCTCCCTCCTTCCCTGCCCAAGAAAAAGCAATAAATAACACTGAGAGTTTCTATACTTTGCTGGTATTTTAAAGTGAAAATATTTGTCTTTTAATGTCAATTGAATAGAAACTGTGAAATAGCATGTTTCCTTTAACTTCAGATGTGCTGTTCCCTTTTGGCATCTGATCCTGTTCTGCCAGTTTCCGCGGAGATGGACTGGGAAGCCATTCATCGAACTTCGAAAACTGAGCCAGGATGTTGCTTTATCTTAGAGATCATTCTTTTATTCCTCTCTATCACTAAGGTTTGTATTATAATATTATACTACATTACATTATGTTATATTAAGTTCTGGTTTCTGGTGCTGTATCTATTAGAGTGTTATGGGTAAGCTGAACAAGCACCTGTTTACCACTGCCAGTGTTTGTGACAATTGTTAAAACCACAAATCTCTCCTTTGCACTGAATTGCATTTCAAAGGTTCCTGTCGTTCATAAAAAAGGAGACTTGTCACGGAGCCGCAGTGCCATAGATCAGACCTTGCAATAGGTTCTTGCTACAGCACAGAGTATGGGAAGGGTTGGAGGTGCAAGCAGGGCATCAGCCCTGGGCTCTGCCAGGCACTGTCTGCCTGACAGTGCTTCAGCAGAGTTTCCCTGGGCCCTGCACAGCTCCAGCAGCCCCGACCTCCCCAGCACTCAGACACCATGGAAGAAAAGCTAAGTGTCAGCTGTTGGCTGGCTCTGGTCACTATTAAAAAGTCCCTCTGTAGGCCATGGAGATGGGTTTTATCGGCTGTGGGTGTCCATTGGTCACGCACCGGGAAACCTCTTACAAGCCTTGATAAAAACTGAGAATAGGGAGTAACGCTACAGAAATGCTAGCAGCTCGTATTGAGACTGACCGAGTTTCAATGTGGAAAAGTAGATGTTCAGAGATATTTAGTCACTACATGGAGAGCTTTGTTTTGAACCAGGTGCCCACGAGACATTCATTTCACATCCCAAGACTTCCCAAAGCAAATGTGCAGTCTCCTAGTGAAGGCAGTACGCGATTAAGGGTGTCTCAAAAAAAAAAAAAAGGATACAGATATCACTTTATCTTTAGCACACACACACCCCTATTGGGATGTGGTCTGATGAAGATGATCTGAAGAGTTATCAGGTCCTTACACAGCTAAAAGCTTTGAGCATGAAAAACGGAACCTGACTATTTTGACATGGTCCACAGACACTTGCGATTTGCCAGAAAGTGAAGTGTCTAGATACAGCTATAATGGCTTCCAAAATGGATGCCATCAACAATCCCTGACAGGTTTCCAGTACTCAGTATGTTTAAGTTTACTCACATAAAAGTACACCAGTTGAGGAGCTCATGCTATTTTCTGACGGACACCCATAGGAGACAAAACCAGCGTGTTTCATGTCAGCTCTTCCATGGTGTTGAGGAACCAGAGTTCCAGCAACACCATCCATTAGCGTTTCAGAAAAAAAATCCTATTGCAATTAAAAAGAATGAGATTAGGCAGTAAACTCCTTGTAAAATCAGCCATGTGGGGAACTGCAGAGGCAATGGCAGGGTATTTTAGTCTGGGAAGGTAGCTTTGGCAGTATCAGTACTGCTCCTTGCTAGTGCAAGCACACCCCAAGTGACAAAACAGGAGTGAATTCACCCACACGAGAAGTGGGTGCCACTCCATCGACTGCAGGCTCTAAGCCAGCCTGCATTTGGCTCAGCTCATCTCTCATAAGAAGCCTGAGTATTGCCGACAGCTCCTTTTATGCCCCTCTCTTTCTACATGCAGAAGATCCCCTCTTTCTGTATGCAGGAACATCCTTATTGAAGTCAGCAGAGACTGGCCAAGATCTCCAGTTAGTTTGACTTCATTTCCGCAAATCACAGTGTAGGACCGTAACTAACCCTTCAGTCTGCTGAAACCCGAAGTGACACATGGGGCTCGGTATCAGCCCGCATCGTCCCTGCAGGCGCCTGTCGGAGCATCGGTTCCTCCTGTGCCTCCCTATTACCTTCATCTCTGGAAGGCAGGTGTTTCCAGCCTAGTGTTTGTGATCTGTGGAGAGGTTAAAGCAAGCTAATGCAATCTGGTTCCAGTTCAGCAGAGCTTGTAAGCACATAGCTTAATTTGATCGCAGTCCCTGGGACTATAACACTGTGTGTTATTAACCATGTGCTTACGTGCTTTGCTAGCCTGGGAAAGGACTTCTCAGTTTTGTAGATCTCTAATAGACAGTAGTGCTCTCTAGACAGGGCCCAAAACAACCATTTTCAGTAGTTGTTTGATAGGAGCCTTTCCTCCTCCGTGCATTTTGCGACAAGGCTTTGCCTGAATGTTGCGGTGAGCCCAAGTCCAGGGTCTGAATGCGCAGGGTTTACATCACTGGATCCCGAAGTCCCAAGCTCTGTGGTTTGCCGTCTCTTCTAGGAGAGGTGTCACAGGAGGCTGATTATATAGCCATTTCAACCAGCCAGCTGTGTTGTGTGCCCTCTTTCCTGCTCCGTATGGCATGACGCGGCTGAAGTAAGCTGCTGTAAGTCTGTGAGAAAAATTGCGTTGCCTACGTGTTTTTATCAGCTGGGTCAATCGCTTGCTTTTCTCAACCTCCAGATGTCAAGAATGAAGATGACCACTCCTCTACTCCACAGAACTCCCAAGAACTCGTCTAGCATTTTTACCTTCTTTTCAGTTTTCAGCTATTTATTTCATGCATAAAAGACAACAGGGAATTGTGAAATTGTAGTAATGGAAGAGCAGTTCTTGTACCCTTACAGAACATTCCTTCGTGCTGAGCCCTGACAGGCCTCGCTGCCTACTTGTTGGATGCTTTTCATCACGGATGCCTCAACAGCACCACAAATGCCTCCTCATGAACGCCTACATTGAGGCAGGCAGGTGCTACCAGCACATACGTATCTCCAGTGAATGTCCAAACCAACGAAGCATAAAAATAGCAACAGCTCCTTGAAATCAATCACAGACTTTAATTGTATGAAACCCTAATGTCAGAGTCTTTCCATGGAAAATGGAAATTTATTCCAAGAGAACAGATATTAACATTATAAAATAAAACATACCAAAGTCATAAATCTCTGTCAAAAAACTGATTGACCTTAGATCATAGAGCTGCTGTGCTAGAACACTCTCCTGTAAACGGGACAAGAAAGGGATATAACTTTTAAAACTATTAGTTATAACACTGGGGGAAAGCAGTGCATTTTTTTTTCTCTTCTGTGTATCAGAAATTGAACATTTCAGTGTTCGTTCCTTGGTTGTTTGTGCCATTTCAAAAAGAGCGATTGCAATTAAAGGAACATATGACCTTCTTTTGTCCTGGAAGGAGGCTCATATAGTCCTCTGGTGTAATGCAGCTGGGTGCAGCAAACAAAAGCTTGTAAGCCGTTTATCTAAGTATAATGGTGTCCTACTAAACCAAAGAAAACTTCCTCTAGCCATGTGTGCGAATGCTGGACACAGGTATCATGAGAGAATACCAGGTCACCCATAATAAAAGTGACGTGTTTCTACAACAAAAATTGAAAGTGTATACATACAAATATATATATATATATATATATATATATACATATATATATATCTGTTAGTATTTTCCTACGCTTTTGTCATAGTTTCCAATTCAGGGTTGTCCCTGGCATTGACCTATCCAGATTTTTTATGAACGTATCGCTGATTTTCCATAGATACAAAACACTATAAATCTTTGTTCTTAGCTCAGCACACCATTGGCCTCCCAAAAGATGCAAAGTAGAGCACGTAAAAATGGCCCGGAGTGTGTGCATGGATGGGGGGGGGGGGATGTGTGTGTGGAGTGTACACAGAGGTACTCTACACGTGATTCTTTGCAGTAGGATCACAGAGTTCACGGCCTGAACTAGAAGGTCAAGGGGGTTTTATGCCTGATTGGGGCAGGGATGAGGCCAGCGGAAAAAGGGAGGAAACAATGTAAGAGTTTTAGGATATATGAATTATAGCAATATAGAAAGTCAGGCAGCTAAAATAAAATTGCATGCCTCTGAATTGATGCAAAAAGGCTGCAGTTCCAAGAAGTGTTCTGGAAATGCTATGAGCTTATGGAAATAGGAGATCTGGCACAGCCACAGGGAGAAAAGAAAAAGGAACAAGTCTCCGCATCAGGCCCACCCATATCCATTCAGGCAACCCCTTTGCAAAAGAGGGTGGGATTCTATTGTCATTTTAAAAAATAAACCCGAAGCAGTTCGGTCCCGGCCTTGAGTGAGCCAGGCCAAGCTATTGTCCTGCTGCACGGAACAATCAGAAGTGATGAAAATGATCTGCGGGATTTTGTCTTTAGTTTGCCCTTCTAAATCAGGAGAAGAACGTGGGTTTTTATATGGAATCAGTTGAGGCTGGAGCTCTTGTAAAGTCAGAACCATCCAGGGGCAGATGTCCACGGAAAAGCAAATGGTTCCCGTGGTCCTTCCTGAACGAATAACAACATAGGGATAGTTCCGTTCCTATTTCCTCACCGCAGGAGAGGGGTAAAAAACCCGAAACCCAACAGCAGGGATTCCTAAGTGAAAAAGGTACAGAGGAAACATCATTTGACTTCCTTAGGTTTTACGGCAAATTTTGCACGTTTGAACGCGCAGTCATCTCCCGCTGCAGCCGGGTGAAACTCACCGAGCACGCCTGCCGGGGGCGGCCAGCCCGAAGCGGACGCTGCTGTAAAGGGAAGAGCCCGACGAGGGCCGTGCGGAGCTCGGGGAGCGGGGAGCTCCGCGCCGCGGCGGGGCGGCCGAGCCCGCGGCAGGGGCCGTGGGAGCACGGGGCGCTTCCCATCGCTTCGGCGTGAAGCCTGCGCTCTGCCCTTGCAGCCGCGGGGAGCTTTTCTCTGCAAACGCGGGTGCCCTGACGGACTTTGGGAGTTCGCCGTNAGCTCCGCGCCGCGGCGGGGCGGCCGAGCCCGCGGCAGGGGCCGTGGGAGCACGGGGCGCTTCCCATCGCTTCGGCGTGAAGCCTGCGCTCTGCCCTTGCAGCCGCGGGGAGCTTTTCTCTGCAAACGCGGGTGCCCTGACGGACTTTGGGAGTTCGCCGTTTTTGTTGGAAGGAGGGTGGGCGATCCGGCCCTGACATGATTTCCTGCCCCGATGGATTATTTTTTTTTTTT
>VZSC01000558.1:0-50893 GCA_013398225.1 Steatornis caripensis
GGCTCAAACCATGAGAAGAAGCCATGTGTTCAGAACAACAAATGTATCACAGGGTGATAAGTTTGGTTGGTGATTTTTTTTTTTAAGTAGATATTGTCTTTTGTTGTATTTACGTGCTGCTTCTTCCCATATCACCAAGATTTTCAACATCTCCCTGCAGTCCATCAACTGTATGATTACTCTGCTTATCTGCCTACTTTATTCTTTCCAAGAATTCTGTGGCAAGAAGGAAAGTGTAGCAAGCTTGGCTTTGCCTTTTTGAAGATCCTGTGATGCCGTGCTCTGTTGTTGGTATGATTTGGGAATAAACGAGGGATGTGGAACTACAGGCTTAATGTCACTGTAATCAGAAATGCCTTTGCTCTGTGAGATGCAATTCATATTGGCAGCAACTATCCTGCTGCACTGACATTTTATTCCATGCAAGTAAGATGCAGTTAATACCTGAATTCTGTGAAAGAAGGAAAGCAAACAAAAAAATTGATTGAGGACAAACAGCCTGGTATGGCCTTTCTCCCTCTCTCAGACACACATCTAAGAGGAGGCAAAATTTATTCAGAAGTGTTTTAATATCAGTACCTGTTAATTAGTACTTAATCGTAAGACAAATTCCCAGTTATATCTATATCTTACATGTAGTGAGAACACTCAACTCTCATTAGTTTCTGCAGAAATCAAGAGCACTAAGCATACTGCTAGCGTGAACTTAAAATAAACCCATACATATCCACTTAGTTCTCTTGTTGTAAGTTTGACTGTGTCGTACTCACTTGCCTGTATAGTGTACATCTTGCACTTTTGGATAGCTTAACCTCAAGTATATACGTAGTGCTACTACAGTCACTGAGACAAATTTAACTCCGAAACAAGGCAGCTGCAAAAGTATTTACAGAAGAGGAGGGGGCAATAATTGAGATTTCAGAGATGTGGTCTCAGTGTCACAGAGCTGTATCTGTATCAGGAATTTAATAAACTGCCTATCCTCGGTTGGCAAAAACAATATTTAGGAAAAAATTGAACAATTTTCCTAAACCAAATGCATCTTTGTTTTTGCCGAGTGCAATGAGCTTCAAAAATCTTAGTCTGAATTTTTGTTTACTTGTGTGAGTGATGACCTATTCAGTACCACAAGGTATTTCATAAGAGTTCATAGAATAGTTATCATCTAACTTCAAGACGTTTTATTTTGTTTAATGAATCTCTAGCAAACTGTGCTATTAGCTTTCAGTGTGTGCGGGGATGACCTCACAGATACTAATCAAAACAGAGAATTTTATAAATTCTATTTTATTATTTCATTATTATTCAGAATTAATATTTCCAATTGCATTTACAATTATTCTGTTTTACAATTAAACACTGTTTATGAAGATGACAATCTTCAGCTGGTGAGTACTGACATGCCATCAAGCCAAGGCTTTCTGGTGAAGTTCTTAAACCAGCAGTGATTTTCAGCGAACGAAAAAAATCCTGTGAATTCCTATAGCCAGAACTAACATATTTACACCAATAACATAACTCTGCTTACCCAAAACTTCATAGAGCTGTGGTAGAATTTCTTCATTTCCAGTCTGTCTGACTGCAGTGATTATGAAAGGAGAAAAGGCATAGTCAAAAACAGAATATCAAGAATGAGCCTCTGCTATTCGACAATAATAGTAATTCTCTTCTGATAGCTTGGATGATAACAATTATATTAATGATGGTCTAAAAGTATGAATGGATAAATATCTGCAGGAAGAAGTAGTACTTTTATTAGACTAGTTTACATTAGATCAGATTTTATTAAACTTACTTGAAAAAATCAGGTTTGGGGTTTGTCTGATTTTTTTCCAAATCTGTTGGCCTAGTAAAGTATGTTACATTTTTCCCCACAAATCTTTCCTCTCAAGACATCTTTGCCAGTTGGTGCTTGACCCAACCCCCTTCAATTTCAGGGCCAAAAACTCCATTTGACTTCAGTGGTTCCAAGAAAAATGCAAAGAATGTTTCTGATGGTGCTGTACAAAATCAGCTCTTTGAAAGCTGGCATTAACATGCTAGCATTATTAGCATTATAATAATCAACGCTGCATTCATTAATAATGAGTAGCTATTTATTTTTAAATTGCTCTCCATGGGAACTGATGTGAATACCCTAATAAGAAAGGGTAATCACAAGTATCTGAAGAAATGTATCTGTTGTTATACTTTCTGGGACACTAGCAGGGACACTTTAAAAATAGCTTTAAAATCTTAAGGATATTTCCATGCCAACTTTTCACTAGTATCAGTTTAAGCATTAAACTAAATGCAGGTGATCAGGCAGTAGACTACCTCTTCACACACTAAAATCTATACATCGTACAAACAGCTTACAGGGAAATACAATGCACGCTTCCTATGTTAGAGTTTTAACCTTGTTCATAAAACTTGAGTTTTGCAGGATTTAGACAACACTGCCATTTGCTGAATGTCTTGGCATGGAGAAATACTTTACACCACACTGCATTCAATATCTATCTTAACTGTATTTGCACAGTTTTATCTGAGATTCCTCTGTAAAGGTATGAGTAATATCTTGCATGCACAGTGTGTAAAATTTTATGTAAAAGCACTGAACTAAAACTAGTTTCAAATTACATTTTGAGGATATATAATTTTAAATTTTCTGTCTGTTGACCACAGTAGTGTCACACCGAAGTTATCTAAATTATTTTTTTTNAATATCTTGCATGCATAGTGTGTAAAATTTTATGTAAAAGCACTGAACTAAAACTAGTTTCAAATTACATTTTGAGGATATATAATTTTAAATTTTCTGTCTGTTGACCACAGTAGTGTCACACTGAAGTTATCTAAATTATTTTTTTTTCCTCATTAGGTTTTATTCTATAAGAAATTAAAGAATCAGTAGTAAGGAGGATTTTAAAGAAAAAATAGTTATCTAGATGTCCTTTTGATGTGTTAAGGAAAAGCTTTTGCCTTCTTTCAGATTCTTGCTTAGAGTTTTATTTTGCATTTTTCTAGAAAAAGATAACACAAAAATAGTAGCAAGAAGAGAATTGAATGTACATATTTTCCCAAACAAAAATACCTGAAATAAATAATTTTCAAAGCATCTTGAAATTATGGGATTTTGCTCTGATTTTGGCAAAAAACCTCACAATCTCACAATCTGTAACAAAACAAGCATATCCTGTCCAGCCATAGCAGAATAAGCACTGTCTTCAAGTATGATTCCTGCACAAGGTGAATAGAAAGCTGAAAGTTTCACACAAATACGCAAATGCATGCATACATATATTGAGTACATAGTCATATAATCATTGATTGCAGTGAAGCTGCACCAATTTACTCCTGATGAGAAAGAGCTTTTTGTCTGTTCCGACTGCTCCAATCTACTACTTTCAAATCTGTTTTTTCATTTTTTAAGAATGTAGAGAATGGATATGTTTCCTTCTTCTAAAATAGGAACAATGAAAGGTCAGTGAAGAACTTAAATATCCTTTGATGAATACAAAAGTTACTTAGATTTGAAGTAAGAGGAAAAAAGGTCTCACATTAGAGGAGATTTCTATAATGTACTTTAACACACAACTGCTACCCATGGAAATCCCGCTTTCAATACTTACTATTATATCTCCACCTTTTAAAAATTGCACTCGGGGCTGGAAAATCAGTAAGTCACACAGGTAACAGATATCACAAATGATGTCTATGGTAAACCAATATACTGTATTACTTGGGGTTTGATATGGAAACACAAAACGAAGGGGAATAAACCAGCAGTTCCAGTTATAGGCAACCGTCACAAGCATGAGCCATACTATGTAGCGGTGATCTGAAAGAAAAAATATTGAATTTACAGGCATGAACTTAGAATCTTTTCTTATTCTTTTAGACACATTTATTCTACTGCAGTCTCTGGGAATGTTTCTACCCAGAGCAACCTACCATTCTCCCTTTTTCAATGTCACAGGCTGCTAAAGTGATATAGGAGTGTGTTGGGTCTGTGTGGTGGGGCTTTGGTAGCAGGGGAAGGGGCTGCATGGGTGGGTGGCCCCTGTCAGAAGCTGCTCGAAGCTCCCCCAGCTCCAAGGCAGCCCCACCTCAGGCTGAGGCCAGGGCATTTAGAGACAGTGGGCCTCTGCCATAACGTATTTAAGGAGGGGACAAAGGAGCACTCTTGGAGACCTGCAGCAGAGGAAGGAGTGGGATGTGAGAGAAACACCTATGAAGATATCTGGAGTCAGTGAGGAAGGATGGGGAGAAGGCAGCTGGAGCAGAGATTCCCCTGCAGCCTGTAGCGGGAGGGCAGGCTGTGCCCCTGCAGCCCACAGAGGGTCACCGTGGAGCAGTCCATGAAGGACCATGGTGGAGCAGAGATGGACCTGCTGCCCATGGAGGACCCCAGGCCAGGGGAGGTGCCTGCTCCTGAAGCAGACTGCAACTGTGTGGGCAGCCTGTGCTAGGTCGGTTTGTTCCTGAGTGACTGCACTGTGCGGGAAGGACTCACGTCAGATAGGTTCGTGAGGGACAGTCTGCCATGGGAGATGGGAGGGACCCTGTGCTGGAGCAGGGGAAGTGTGTGAGGAGCCCTCCCCGCCTGAGGAGGAAGGAGCGGCAGGGACAATCTTTGGTGAACTGACTGCACCCCGCATTCCCTGTCCCCCTGCAATGCTGAGGGGCGAGGAAGGAGAGACATCAGGAGTGAGGGGACTCGAGCCCGGGAAGGAGGGAGGGGTGGGTGAAGGTGTTTGTTCTTAAGATCTGGCTTTTTTGTCTCCTTATCCTATTCTGTTTTGATTGATGACCCATTAAATTGAATTTTTTTTCCCCAAGTTGAGGCTGTTTTATGCCTGTGACCGTAATTGGTGAGTGAACCCTCCCTGTCCTCGTCTCAATCCACCAGAGGTTTCGTTATGTTTTCTCCTCATCCCACCAGGGAGGGAGGAGTGAGCGAGTGGCCATGTGGAGCTTAGTTGCTGTCTGAGCCTAAACCATGACCAAGAGTCACACAAAGAATTTGCAAAAGAGATGAGTTTATGAGAGCACGTAGAATTTAATGTATCTGAAGAAACTCGATACATTTTGCGTGCTGCCAGTGTATGTTATGACTGACAGAAGATTTATTTGGCTCTAAAGAATGAAATTCTAGATCAAGAAACAGAAGACTAGGTTTTTAGTTGCGATTGGTTTGCATACCAAATTTGTGCATACCATCTTTACAACTGTTGTCGCTTTGTATTCTCCCTGTTTGGTATGCATGTTCTTTAGGGCAGGATCTATGTGTCCTTCTGAGTTGCAAACTGGAATGTGGATCTTATGGTGGCTCACAGGTGCTGTGTAATACTAGGTCACCTCAATACGTCTTTATGCTATTATATTGCATAGCTTTTAATTTACCTGTGTATGAGTCTATGCTGTCTGGTAGCTGCAGATACTCAATGTATTTTTTCAGTGGAGGTTTTTTGAATTTACAGCACAGCATATCGCAGTAATGATCCTCCTCTGACTTTGCTTCTGTGTCCTCTTTCTTTTCTTCTTTTTTTTCTCGTTTTGGTGGGGGTGGAGGCTTCTTCTTTGATGGTGCTAGCCACACAGAATGCCACAAAATGTGACATTTTAATAATGGCTCATGTACTACATTCTGTTTTGACATGTACAAGAGCCTCATCATGATAAAAACTCTTCTAAAAACACTTGACAGTGACTAAAGCTACAATTCATGATAATACTAAATGCATTAGAAAACACATTGGAGAATAAAATCACCACTGATATAATCATGTACATCTTCTGTACATGATGTACATCTTGTGCACTTCATGTTACAGAGAGCAATATATATATTACCACATTTCCTTGGACAGTGCCCGCAACTAATGCCATAAAAGACTGACAAGAAACAAGGTAATTCATAATTCAGCATTCACTAATGCAACTGGGCATTTCTCTTTATATGACTATTGCAAATAATGCATGCAGTTAAGATGGAGATAAGAAAGGATGTCTATGCCATGGGCTGATCTCTCCTGAGAATTGATATGCTAAATGCAGCAGATTAAACTAATGAGAAGCCTACAGTGTTGTATGTTTCTAGGCTTACAAAAATTTTGTGGCACTCCTCTGAGCCCAGTTCTTCTATCTTTGGGCCAGGTAATTTTGTCCACACATTCTCCCCATGAATTCTGGTAGCTTTACCTCTGAGTAGGATACACAGTCCTAGCAGTGAACTGGCAAACTGGATCTATAATGACTTCAGAAATACAGGATTGTACGTTGTACGGAAAGAACAGAAGAGGTAAATGAGCAAAGAAATATGTAAGTACGTTAAAAAAAAAGCAATTCCTTTATTAGCTGGTATAGTTTATAATACTTCAGGCATTATTTTTTCCAGCTTATTAAAAAACAGGTAAGCAATAAACAGCTTCTAAAAAATGTCAGAATATAAAATCGCCACACTCAATTATTTGTGAAAACGGAAGAAAAAGACAAACATTCTTCTAAAGAGGAAAAATACCATATTTGTTTTATGTTTCATATTTTGTCAAAAGTAAATGTTTAGTTAATTTTGGATAAGTTTGCCCTATTTAAAGCTTGAATTTAGAGCCCTCAGTGTGTCTGGAAGATTGCTGCCATGGATAAAATTTTACTTACTTTTACACATCAGATCTGTCTCAGAGTGACTAATATGTACTCATATGAGATGTATCTTTCTTCATGTGTTTCAGATTCATCCCCATGAATGAACATATCTGGGAGTTATTTTAAAATATATAAAGCTTCTTGAAAGGGATGATTCTAGACATCGTCCAAGATTTTTTCCCCAGATTCTTTAGTGATGCAGTTCAGAGGGAGCTTGTACCTAAAGACCCAGTTTAGTGTAGACTAATAAGGATAAATTGACTTCAGTGGACACAAACAGATCCATTTCAGTGGGTAAACACACTATACTTACTTGAAAATGTTATGACAGTATTTTCTGTTCCCACAAAATAATTTTCATCTTTAAACTCAACAAATGCATGGCTATTTCTGGAGGCACTTACAAGTTGTAGGACTGCCTTCAGGGGAGGACAGCACGGGGTCTTTCAGCTTTTCCTTATAGACTGTTGCCCTTTCTTGCATTTTTCTGACAAACTCTTGAAGTTTGACATCAGCATACTCATTTCTTTGAAAACCTGAAGCTGTTGGCTTCTGTCTGCTAATTAAAACAAAAGGAAAAAAAAAATTAATGTACTGGAAAGCACTGGAAGGAAACAGTGCTATTTCTGCTTCTGAGCAGAAGTCACGCATTCAGACTGGATCTTTATTGGGCACAGTGCTTATTCACATCACTTAATTCACAGTAAGTGGACACCTAAGTTAACTAGTCTTCCTTCCTGGTTATGTCAACTGATACTGCTGGCTATGTGCAGCAGTCTGCACGGTGTTTTGGGCAGAGGAGGTCCTGTACCCTGTCCTCTGCATAGCCTGCTACACTAAGGTCTTCCCACTGGTGTTTTTCACCAAGTTCTACTGTGGCTATGTAAGGCCTAGAGCTTATCCTATGTATTTCCCTAGATACAAGGCATGGTCTTACAATCTGTGCATAAAAATGTGCTTGTTATTATATGGTAATATCCTAATGATCACAGGACATAACCAAGTTAAAGACTGATGTGCAGGTGGGGAGGAGAGACTATGCTTACTTGATGCTTCCTAATATTGGGAAAATTGATTTCATCTAGGTTTTGTTATGGGTATGAGCTAACAGGAGGTAAAAAATGCATCTGTTTTATTAAATGGAACAAAACACGCATTCTCACATTCTGCACTGAAACTACTGCTTTTAGTAGGATCTATGCATGCTGTGCAGTCAATTAGAAAATCCAGGTGAGACTGATTCTTGATCAACTCTTTTGGGCTTGTTCATACTTCAAATTTCATCCTCAATTACTTGCTACTGTCTGATTATGCAAGATGGGGCTGTTTTGGAGTGCCACTCAGCTCCACCTGGGCTGTGCTTTTGGGCTTCTTCTGTGTGGAGACCAGGATATGGGATTTCTTCTGCAGCCTAGACTCAACACTTCTCAGCTGGTGTCACACACCAGTGTCAGAGCTGGCTGGAAATGGCTGTGGTTGTCACAGGGCAGCTCAAGGCTTCCTCCCACACAGATCACAGCTGCCACCCCTGTACCGAAACCCTGCCAGCTGTGCTAAATACAGGGAATACAGCAGAGCATTTTTCTTTCTTTCTTAACAGTTTTTCAGCTCTGTCCCAATTACCATGGGGGTGTGGATGTTACAGGAAGAGAAGAGGCAGACCAGGAGTGAAGCATGCCTGAAATTTCCAGATTCTTCAGAAGACCTTCCCAAAGGTGAGTAGAGGAAAAGTGGTATGACAGTGCCTTGGGCAGGGAAGAAATGAAAAACACTGCAAAGTGATCTTTGAATAAATATCGTGTTTCCTCAAGACCTAAACCTACTTTGAAGTTCCTAACAGAAGGAGCTGTAACTAAAAAAGGAGAGTGTCAGAGTGGGATGCATGTTACTTTTTGAGAAGTACAGTTTTTTGGAGACACGACACATATCATAGTGCCCAAGGAAGTATAATTTAAGGATGAGAAAATCCTTCAGCAATAAAACCATTGGATAAAATGGAGATAAGCTGTTAAAAGCAGAAGAAGCAGAAGTCTGGCAGTATGTGCTTATCATTTGTCTAATTTAAGTCTTCTGTAGTGTCTATTTCTTAAAACTTCCCAGAGAGGAGATTAAACAAACAGTTCTGATATACTTTGTAATCTCATCACAGTTCCTTTTGTGTCACACACTCCTTTTGCTCAGGCCATCTGCAGTGTAATGAAATCCTTTCTTTTTTTGAGCTAATGTCACAATTAGTTTTTCAGCGTTTATGCAAAAAAATTCAAATAATTCTTACTCTTTGCTGTTGCTGTATTTGCTCAGGGCATTAGCTATCTTATAATAAAATACACTTATCACAAGTGTCATGCCAAAGGCCCCTTCTATCTGCTTTCTAGGGATAAGCTATAAATTGCATGGGATTTTCTTGTTAGTTCACAGTCTTTCCAATAAAAGTTAGTCTTCTCTGTCATAAATTTTGCTCTTTATCATTGTAATGTAGCCCAAAGGAACCATGTTGTTATTTGGTAGTGATTAGAAATGATGTGAATTTTTTTAAAGTTATTTGCCCCACAGCTGATGAGAAATTGATTTTCCTTGCCCTACTTCTCATTTCGTTTGCATTATGTCCTTCTCTATTATTTTCTGGTAATGAAATGCTTGCTTTAAATTTTCTCTGGTTAATACGGACGGAAGAGGCTGCATGTTGAACACTGCTAATTTGAAGATGTGTATTGTACATGTGCTTTGTGTGGAGGTGCACCTTAGATTGTCTTGGCTAAGGAAACCCATTCAGTCTTGAGTGAATCACTTTTAATAAACTTCATTCAATTTCTCGCACTAGGCAGTGCTTTGCCATGAATGTGTGACACCAGTGCTGTGCAGCTGCCTTTCACCACGTGTGGCTCTCTCCCAGTGGAAATTAAGGTCTGGCTCAGCACCTCCTGACTGGCCTGAGATAATTCCCCCAGCAGAGTTGAGGTGCTTTCCTCTTTTTCTCCTCTCTTTTGTGTTTGGCAATGCTTCTTTCACTATGTGTGTGTTCTTCCATGTGGTAGAAATTCATTAACTCTATTAATATATGTTTTATAAATTCATGTTCATAAACGTAGCTGCCACCAGAACATGACAGCCAGCAGGAACAAGAGTACATTTTCCAGGTCAGAGACCCTGCTAAAGTAATTCTCTTTGAAGAAACCACATTTAATAATCTCAATTTGTCCATCATACTACATTGCAATTTTTTCTGGTTCTGGTTTGCTGCTCTCCTCAGGCTTTCAGATCTTGTGCCTGTTAGGAAGGTTAGTTTGATTTATGTTTTTAGCATGTTCTGTTAAGGAGATAATGCCTCATTTTGAATCTATAATTATGTTCATTCTCACCTCACAGTTATAATTACCGGGGTCTTTTCAGTTTTATTCTCTGTATGAAAGATCTCAGGTGGTGATCAGACTTGTGAATATCGATCAATTCCTGGGTTGTCCCTGCCTGTGTTATATAGCTGAATAGATTGTGCCATAAAGGGGGAGATCTGTGTAGTTGGAGGTAAATCTGCTCCCTAACACGTGCTTAGCTGGACAGAAAGATACTTTGCCTTTGGCTTCCTGTGCTGTGCTGAGTGCTAGGATTTATCTCTAAGGTGATACATTATTTTTAAAGCAAATTTATCTCTGACCTTTGTGCAATATGTTACAATAGGCCTAGGTGTCTAGATTACTTTCTACACCACACAGTCCTTTGGTCCACAAAACGTAAATGTTTATTCCCTGAAGAAGTAATAATTTCACATGGCCTAGGAAATGAAAAAAAATCAGGACAACAACTAATGTACTGTGCACACAGTTTTGCTATTACTTCAAACATACTTTGTTTAACAATAGTAACATATGTAACCATAGGATTATAATAATAATGTAGTTTTCTTATGTTTTTAATTTGTAGGTCTTATCTTTTTAACTTGTAGGATTAAACTTGTTTGTTTACCGAATAAAATTACAGTGCCTTAATTCTCTCCATGCCAACAGAAAAGATTTAGGCAACTATAGCATAGCAGAACAAAATGGCCTTGAGATAACAGGCCATGCAAATACTGCATTGAGTGTGGTAATATATGTAACATCTGTTAAGTACTGTGGCTTTGAAGTTTTCTGTGTTAAGAGTTCAAACAAAACAGGGATCAAGAAATGCAATAGGTTATTGCAGAATAAATCAAGTTTAACCTTTTGTAAGTTGCAATCTAGAGTTTAATTCTTTCTTGCTTTTTGGCCATGAACACCAAAGATCTGAGTTCAACTCCATCTTTTATCTACCAAGTGACCCCTGAGAAATTGTATTTCATAAATGTATGCTGCCGCCTGAAAATTCCGTACCACTTTTTGCTGATTTCAGTTATAGACCTTTTATTTTTGCAGCACTTTAGAAACTTTCTCGTATCTACCTGGAAATAAAATTCTTGGTCTTGCAATAGAACTTCTAATGCTTTTAATGAACACTGACATTATGATTTATGATTGTATTTACAACCTGTGTGTTGAAAAAATATTTTGTTGTCTTGAATAAATTATGGAGAACCTCTAATTCAAATAACCAATTTTCAGAAGGGTATGGCAAAGCCATACAAACAGCAAACATTATGTTATAGCTGAGAAATATTTCAGTGAGATAGAAAAATGTAGTTCTAGGCATCATGAAAGGTATTGATTTAAAAACACATCCTCAATTTGTGCTGACAATCACAGTGTGGGTAATGTTACAGAAATCACAACGCTTTATATGTCCCCATTTCCAAGTCTAAGCTTACACATCCTACATGACTAGGAAAACTACTGTTTCTCTGTAATAGAAAAAATTGTTAGTCATCTGCTTGGTGCAGGAACAGGGGTATTCCAAAAAGCTGACCTTAGCTGTTCTGATTACGCTCCCTTTATAGTCAATAGAAGGCTTCTCTGAGGAGAGGTTCAGAATTACTAAGATAGGTTTCTACTCTGAATTGCCTGTGAAAAGAGCCTATCCTTGTCCTTTACCTGCACAGGAAGCTTTTAGGAGTTTTACGAGTGACCTTTAATATTTTCTTTAATGATATTTGTACAAAATGTAGTACTGTGCTAATGATGTTTGATAGGACATGGAATTTTGAACATTAAAAGTTAAGACTGATTCCTATACAGGAAAAATTGAATTATTTAGCCTGAGCTATAGAAACATGAGCAAATCTAAAGATACAGAATGCAGAGATGCATTTAAGAATAAATTGTAAGGATTTCTTTTGTAAAAGGTAGGATCATCAGTTGCAGACAACAAAAGAATAAATATCCAAGTGTTTTAGTCAACAGCAGGGTGCCTAGGAGCTGTATTGTAATCTGGCTGTGAAAAACACTGGTGCTAGTGCACCCCAGAAGGCACCTGACATATTGCCAGTGAAGGAAGCATTAATATTAGTGTATAAACCAATGGTGAGAGTTATTCTGTCCAGCTGTACTCAAAAGGTGAATTAAAGTAAGAAACTGTATGAAGTCTCTTAGAATGATCAAGACTACCGAGAACCTGGCTTAAAAAAGACAGCAAAACAGACTGAGAGGCAATAGGTTTCTTGCCTATAAATACAAATTTTGATGTAGGATCAGGTAGGAAAAAGGGCATTTGGGCTGAAGAACAGTATTGTAACAAGAATAAATGTGAATAGAAACACCATGAATTAGGATGAGCTAAAGGTCTGAAGAAAGTTTCTAAGCCTTGAGAGACCAGAATTCTAGACAGACTTATGAGTGAGTAGCAGTTGAAAGAAGCATGACAGATTTTGAGATTATGCTAGCTAAGATCATGAAATCTAATGTAGGTGGTGATTCCCAGGAATGTAAGAGAATGGGTGCAGCATGACAGGCAATCTTCTTCAGCAAACAAATCTGAAATACCTAAGGGTTTGGAAAGTGAATGAGTGACTTCACTTGTACAGGTACCACTGGGTCCACTACTGTTAAAAATCTCAACAGCTCAATTGCTAAGAAAGTGAATTTCTAAGATAAATATGTTGTATTACAGTCTTGAAACAAACTGTTGACACTTTAGATTCCATGGAATTTCAAAAAGCTATTAATTAAATTTTAATTTTCATTAGCATTCTTGAAACAAGTGTCTTCCTCTGCCCTATAATCTCTTCTTTTAAGAATTAAAGTATTTGAGAGAGACTAGTCTTTAGTGATCTAGAAGATCATGTCTTTCTCTATTTGCTACATGTTTTGACATACTGGCAGTACATTAACTTTTCTTTGCAACAAAAAAGAATAGAATACATTTTAATGTCCATTCTGTTTTAGGATTGAATTATTCTTCACAATACAATTTTAATTTAAACTGATGTTACTGTTGTCCTACTATCGATTTTGTTACATATTTCATGAATTTAGACATAGTGATATAATAATATATGGATTGGTTTTGGTTATATATAGAAGCAAGAGTGGGGCATAAGCATTAATAATCTTCATGTGGACACCATGTAAATGAAACTTTCCATTGGCATTCATTACTTTCCCTTAGTCCAGAGTCTTTGTACAGAAATTATGCTTGTTTTGGCCCTAAGCAAGTGTTCTTGAAATAAAATGCAGAAATCATCCATTTCCCAGATCTCATGTTGTATTCATAGAGCAGAACGGATATAGAAGCAACGATGTTCAAGGAATCCACTATATTTCAGAGTTATCTACAGGCACTGGACTCAGAATAAACTTCTTGACGCAGTGCATACTGAAATCTAATCATCTAGTCTTCATGAGATTCCTCTTGTTTAGTTCAAAGGTTTGTCACAGCAGTTTCTTTGACAATCCTCCTAGTTATTCAACGACAACAGGCTGTGAATCCTCAAATCTTCGTTGCAGTACTCTCTAAGGAGAAGCCTGTCTCAGTGCTGAACACATGGAACACTCGCTGAGGTGCCAGGTTAAAATGTGAATAAGATTTTATTTTAATTAGTAATTTTGCAGTATGAACTATGCATAAGAAAGAAGGATGAATGTTGAAAGTATCAATTGACTGAAAAATCACCTTTCTTTAATGCCACTGGTGGCATAAAGTTGTTTAATTGCATATTTACTATGTAAAAAATACGGGCAGCATCATTTCTGACATTAATCGCTTTAGAACAAAAGTCTAATATTCTAAGAAAGAATCATATAATAAGAGAGGCAGTCTTGCCTCACTTATTACCTTATCGGGTGCTGTTGGGTTGTTGGAGTTTTCCTATCTGTAAGGGACTGAATCTGTCTGGAGCATCTGCTTCATATCAGGAATTTTTAAAGATATTTCTTATCATATACATATAACATCTGTTACATTCAAACATATTTAAGTGCAAACTCAGAACTTATTTACATAAATATATAATAATTTATGGCTAAGGATACAATGTCTTAATCAGAGTATGATCTAGTGCTGTACAGAGTTCATGAGTACAGCACAAATCCTTCTAAGTTTCAGTTCTTCAGTTTTTATTAATACGTTTGGAATAAAAAGCTAAAATAAAAGCACTACAACATTTCCCATTGTAATTTTTTTAAAAACTGCAATCTAGTACCTCAAATCTGAAAAACTTAATTTTCAATAGATACTTTAATTTCTCATTTGTTTTCATACATCACCTAAAAAATCACACAAACATATGACTGTAGAGAACTTTGAGATGTCCTATAATCCTAGTCCCCATGGCTCTAAACAGGATGAAGTACGTCTGTGCCATTCCTGACAGATTCTTCTTCAACCTGTTCTTAAATATGTCTAGTGATGGCTATTAAACAGTCTTCCTGAAGAATACATTCTAGTGCTTCACTAGCCTCGTTGTACAAATTTTTCTCAGCATAATCTCTTTTAGTACAATTTGCCCTATCCACTGTGATCATGGGATAAAATGTATAGTCCCTTCTGTTTTATCTTACTTTTTGGCCGTTTGAACACTTTTGCTTTGTATTACTGGTTTATTTTTTTTTTTTTTTTTGCAAATGAAAATGATTTGGGAAAAGGGTAACAATTGCATGTTGACCGAGAATATTAATTTTATAATTTGAAGTGCACAGAGGCGTGAGTAAGTGAATAAGAGTTTTTTAGCTCATACACACTTCAGGAAGCTTAATTCAACTAGCAAGGGAAAAAATAAAAGAGAAAGAAATGATTGCATAGATTCAGCTTGCATGGCAACTTCACTATTAGGAACCCTGGCAGACTTTCACAATATACTGAACTTCATGCCATGTACTATTGTTGCTTATGATAATTATATAAAATTAGCTTGGTGAAACCAACTTTGTTGCAATTGTGCCTTTGTTAGTGGTAAACTGCCAAACAACCACCTGTGCAGGAGCTCATTTCATGTAGTTTTCCTAATATCACAAAGAAACTTGGTGAGAAAGAAGCCATTCCTCTGAGATGACTTCCAGTTACTGCTATCTGAGACAACCCTTACCCCTTCTGCAGGCTCTTGCCGCATTATTTTCCAAATTCAGCAGCAAAGTAGGCATGTTCCCTGTGGACAACAGCTCAACACACTTCTCCCAAGTATCATTTATCCAGGACATAGGATAACACTGGGCTGCCAGACCCCTTTGACTTATCATCTTATCCTCATATCTCTCTCTGTCACTGTTTCCTCTGGTCCTCTCTTGTGCTGCATGACATGGGATGTTTTCATCGTAAATAGCTAGTATTGAGGGTAACAGAGCACTGGAACAGGCTGCCCAGGGAGGTTGTGGAGTCTCCTTCTCTGGAGATATTCAAAACCCGCCTGGATGCATTCCTGTGCAACCTGCTCTAGGCTAACCTGCTTTAGCATGGGGGGTGGACTAGATGATCTCTAGAGGTCCCTTCCAACCCCTACCGTTCTATGATTCTATGATTCTATTTGGAAAATGAGTAAATAACTGGAGACATGGTGTTTTAAGTAAAAGTGCTGGACAAGATTAATTCTAGTCATGAAGTAATAATCAGTTTTCCTTTACTAAATCATAATAAGCATTACGTCTTAGGTTTATGTGTCTCTTGGATTTATCAAGAAAGACCCGGATGTACTTGCAAGTGTTTGGTATAAATGTAATTTTAATATAAATGCTATTTAAATGTAAATGTTTTATATTACACACAGTAGTGTACCTGTCACAATGCTCATTGCTTCACTTTTTTTCCCTGCAATTGACTCAACGGATAACAGCAGAGATAATATTTTAAATAAATTGTCATTTCTTCCTTCACAAAAAACGGTATATTCTTACTTTGAAAAATGTCAGGTCAGTGGAGGAATTACACAAAATGCTTTTGACTAAAGAAATAAATCACTAGCAATGTATGATAAACTATACCCTTGTTTTCTTATGTATTCTAAAAAAAAATTTCTCCCATTTATACAGTCAGAAATTAATATATATGACTGTTATGAGTATATAATTTAAAATAATGCAAGGAAAGAAAAAAGAAAGGCACATTTCAGTCTGTATGGTGATATTCCTGTCCCTTTGCTTGCTTCATTTAGTCTTCAAGGAAAAACTTCCGGATTCACTGCCTTTTTAACTTCAGGCTACCTACTTGATTGTTGTGCAGAGCGAATGGCATTAAATAGGATGGGCAACTGCATCCTGCAGAACGAATAGAATTTAAAGACTGTAGGAAAATACATCTCAGCAATGATTACAGCAAGTTTAATCCATTCTGGTAAGGCAGCACATCATCATCTTTCTATTTAATTTCCAGATTCTCAATTTAGCCATTGCAGAAATTCAAATCCAAGCACTAAAAGTGACAAGCTCTGAAAGAAAGACCTAAGCAGAAGGAATTTAAGTGCTAAGAAAAGTATTTTGATTTTTTAATACATCAATATCTTTTCAGTCTGGCTTATAAATTGCACTGGATGCATTCCATCTGTTTACAGTTTCAAGTACTGCAGTGATTAGCTGGAAACATCTAAGGAAAGCTATTAGTCTCTTTATAAAATATGCTTGTAACTATGTTTGAACTGGGATTTTTCAGAAGTGCCCGGTATTGGCCTTGTTTTACTTTATCTCAAGTCATTTGGTGTTTAGTGCCATGAGTGTCATCTTTTTGGGTCCCTGGTGTTCCCACAGTAATCAAGGATTTCTGGATGCTCTGCTCAGGGTTGGTCCTGGGTCTGTTTCACCAGGGTGCTGAGATTTTGTGCTTGTGACAGGACATAGTTTTTCTAAGATGCATCTGCTTGCTGAATTGATGTGTTGCAACTAGTGGATGGCAAGCACTAATAAGCACGGTGATTTTCTTGGTCGAGGTAATTGAGCTAAATGAAGTGCATTACTCACTAAGAACATGCTACCAGCAGGAGTTCTCTTTATTAACCTGGCTATGCACCACATAGCAAATTGCCTCTTAATCTTTGTTTGTTTTGTTATCTTCTTTGCTATTAGCCAAATTAGAGAGGAAAAAAAATCTCCTTTATGGGTCTGAGAGGAACTGGTATAGCCTACTAAGTAATAGGATGTGGCTATGAAAAATGCGAACTATGAGCACAAAACTCAGTCTTCCTGAACCACCTGTGCTCATATGGCAGTTTGCAACACTGGGGCTTCCTTTTATTTGAAAACGTTGAAAGCTAGTTTTCTGTATTTGCAAAAACAGAATCCGAAGAGTACATTTACTGGGTGGGAATGTTAAACGTACTTTGTATAATTTTTATATTTCATTAAAATTTATTTAGTGCATTTTATATGAACATGTTTTGTTCATAATACCTAGGTTCTGAAGGTGGCATATCAGATATGTTTTTTGTTCCTCTCTAAATATAACCCAGAATATGTAAGATCTTGAGGTGAAGTCTAAAAGCATCTGAAGACCTGGTTATCCACTGTATTTTTTTTCTTTATGTACTCTTGATATGCAGCCTGTGAATACGGATTGCCATTTTACACAGCATCTTGCAGAGTAGGGTTCATGATCCTTGACTGGGGTTTCTGAGTACTGCCTTGGTATAAACAGTACATTGTAATCCTCTTGGTGCTCTGGGAAGATGAAACACTCTTACAACTTTTGCCAGGCTTTGAAAAGACACAGAGGAGAGGAGGTCATAGAAGCTTGTCGTATCCCTCCATTTTCTCTGATCTATGCTCTCAGATGCTTTGTTTACCATTCTTCTGTACTCCACTTTTTCTAGGACTTGCTGCAACTTCTTTGTCTCGTCCCCTGATGCCAGGCATCCACTACTACTTGCTCCTTGGTATCTGTCTAACCTTTACTCTTACATGCCAGAACACTTTTTATACAGACCTCCTCTTCTTCAGCTACCACATGCCACAGCCTCTGTGTTTGTTCCCAGCCTTCTGTGTAGGGTCATACAAAGGGCTCACACTTGCCTCTCCTGTGTCACTTTTGTGATCATCTAAACCACTACCCTCACAAAGCATGTTGTCATTTTCTCTTGTGTACAAATGGCTAGATTCCTCTGTTTGCAGAGCTAGGTGGTCTGGAGGCTTTCAGCGGCTTTTCAGCGGGTGCCAAGCCCACAGCTACAGCTCCCACTGGGTGGGAAGTGTGACTGTGCCTGGGCTTGGCTGTGGTCCCCACTCATCCTGACCTACACCTGCAGACTGATATCCTGCCTGGCCTCAGCCCAGCCCTGCCTGGCCATCCCAAGGCTGCATCTGACCCCAGCTCCCCTCACTCGGCACTGACTAGCTGACTGCCTTCCCTGCTCGGACCTGGACCTGCCTTATCTCCACAGGTGTGCCTGATGATCTGGGCTCTGGGCTGGCCTTTGCTGCTACCCCTGGGCCTGCCGTGCTCCTCTTGCTCAGGGTTCGGCCTACGCCCTGGTTAGGGAGGTCCCTGCCTTGTCCGCCATGTTGCCAGCTCCCCATCACTGAGGCAGGAGCTAGTGCTTGCGGGTCCTTAGCGATGTGCCATATTTGCTTAAGTGCTATGCAGTATCTCAAATGAAATGCTTGCACTGCATTTCAAAAGTGCAGGCTTGTGTATGTGCATACATGTTTTTAAGAATCCTCCCCAACAGAAAGCAATCTTGATATATTGTAAAGCCTGCAATGGTGTTTTGTGCTAGTTTGTTGTTAATAAAACTCCACTGTCTTCTATTAGAGTGCAAATTAGGTCCTGAGTGTTGTTCTGTTCCCTCATTTCTTGCTGTGAAGAGGCAGCATAGTCTTAACCCTCCCTCTCAGAGATTATTATTGCTCAGCAAATAGCTATTCGTGGAAAATACCTATATTTCTGTTAAATTATCATTAAAGATGGAGGGGAGAAACAATATATTGCAGGCAGGGCTGATGTGTGCGCAATCCTGTTTAAGCCATTAGGAAACAGACATTAAAAGTTTCAGTTACTCAGCCGTCATTCAGTGTCTTGGCATATCAGCCATTCTTGTGTGTTTCTGGTGGCTGAGCTCAGTGCTGTGTCTCTCCACTGTTTATGAATGTCCATTGCCATGTACTGCTGTATTTTAAAAATGAGGAAGTGTTGAGAGGGAAAGGCAGAAACAATTTTTTTTCTTGAGGACAAGCAGTTTGTATGGGTATTTTCAGAAGTAAATGCAGTCTTTGTCAAAGTTGTCGTTCAGTTAGCAAGAGAAAAAAATGATTTGTTCTTTCAGAGGATGTTCAAAAACCTATTTTCCTATTAATAGATAATACAGGCAGTGCTGCACCATTAGCTACTCTAATGCAGCTGAACTGGAAGGAGGACACAGCTGGTGCACAATCTTGCAAACTGTCATACATATAAGTAGTCTTACTGATTTCAGATAAGTCAATCACACTAGTATAATTGTTCATAAAGCAGTATTACCTAGGATTTTAAAATTTAAAATCCTTACATGGAAGCGCATTGCCTTTCCCTGAAATCTGCATCGAGAGACACAGGTCTGATCTAAATGAGAAGTGTGCTGTTTCAAACAGGGCAACTGCCTTCTTCCTTCTTCCTTACTCTACATATCTGAGCCCTCACAGATGCATCTTGAAAAATTAAAAGTCACAGTAAGAAAAGATAAGGTGAAATGTTTTCTATTAACATCATTTCCATGCAAGTTGAAGTGTTCTGGAAGTATATGGGTTGTGAACAGGTATATATCCACAAACTTTACCTTGTTATGTGTCTTACTCGCAGTCTATGAGCATACTGATTATTTCTTACTGTATAGATCAAGTGACTTTTTATTAAACTTTGACTCTTGGAGGATGACTAGTATAGAAAAATAGTCTACCTAAGTCAAAACATAGTACCAGGACCCTGACTACACCAATAAGCCTTAATAGCCCTGAGCAGCCTCCAGTGGGACTTCCACCCACACCCTGTGCCCACAGACCTGGGGTGTCCACTTAAGCTCAGGCTTAACTGCCTGAGCTACGCCCAAGTGTGTCTAGCTCCAGTCCTGTGTCTGGCCCTGTCTTTTTTGCTCCTGACTGGACTTCCTGGATAGACCCTAAACCTAGTTCATCAGTTTGTGTTGTTGATGGACCCTGTTACTAGGATCCTGCTCTGCTTGCTATGTTTAGACCCTGGGGTACTGCATCTTGTTGGTAAGGACACTGTTTGTGCTGGGGTTACCCTTGGCTCCCATCTTTTCTTCCCTCAGAGAGCAACTGGCCCTTTCTACTCCCTGAGATACAGCTGGACAAAATCTGAAATTCCAGTTAAGAAAATTCCAGCAACCATTTTTCCAACCTTGATTTCATTCAACCAATCAAATTATGTCCCTTTCCATAACAGTATCATAGAATCATAGAATGGTTTGTTTTGGAAAGGACCTTTAAAGAACACCTAGTCCAACCCCTCTG
Organism: Steatornis caripensis; assembly: GCA_013398225.1. Taxonomy (NCBI): domain Eukaryota; kingdom Metazoa; phylum Chordata; class Aves; order Caprimulgiformes; family Steatornithidae; genus Steatornis; species Steatornis caripensis. The sequence continues at coordinate 20,397 of VZSC01000558.1, forward strand.
CCTTAGGCAGAGACATCTTGCACTGATTCAGGTTACTTAAAGCCCCATCCAACCTAGAATCATATAAACATAGAACAGTTTGGATTGGAAAGGACCTTTAAATGTCATCTAGTCCAAGCTCCCTGCAGTGAGCAGTGACATCTTCGACTAGACGAAGTTGCTCAGAGCCCCATCCAACCTGGCCTTGACTGTTTCCAGGGATGGGGCATCTACCACCTCTCTGAGCAACCTTTTCTAGTGTTTCACCACCCTCATCATAAATAATTTCTTCTGTATATCTAGTCTCAATCTACCCACTTTTAGTTTAAAACCGTTACTCCTTGTTCTATCGCAACAGGCCCTGCTAAAATTTTTGTCCCCATCTTTCTTGTAAGCCCCCTTTAAGTACTGAAATTTTGCGATAAGGTCTCTCTGGAGCCTTCTCTTCTCCAGGCTGAACAGCTCGAAATCTCTCAGCATGTCTTCATAGGAGAGGTGTTCCAGCCCTCTAATCATTTTTGTGGCCCTCCTCTGGACCTGTTCCAACAGGTCCAGGTCCATGTCTTTCTTGTGCTGAGGACTCCAGAGCTGGATGCAGTACTCCATGTAGAGTCTCACCGGAGTGGAGTAGAGGGGCAGAATCACCTCCCTCGACCTGCTGGCCACACTTCTTTTGATTCAGCCCATGATATAGTTGGCTTTCTGGGCTGTGAGCACACATTGCCACCTCATGTACAGCTTTTCATCCACCAGTATCCCCAAGCCCTTCTCAGCAAATCTGCTCTCGATCCCTTCATCCCCCAGCCTATATTGATACCAGATGTTGCCCTGACCCAGGTGCAGGACCTTGCACTTGGCCTTGTTGAATTTCATAAGGTTCACATGGGCCCACTTCTCAAGCTTGGCCAGGTCCCTCTGGATGGCATCCCATCCCTCAAGTGTGTCAACTGCACCACTCGGCTTGATGTCATCTGCACACTTGCTGAGGGTGCACTTGATCCCACTGTCTATGTCATTGATGAAGATATTAAACAGTACTGGTCCCAATACAGACCTCTAAGGGACACTGCTTCTCACTGTCCATCTAGACATTGAGAGGTCAACCACTACCATCTGGATGTGACCATCCAACAAATTCCTCATCCATCAAACAGTCTACCCATCAAATCTGTATCTCTTGAATTTAGAGAGAAGGATGTTGTGAGGGACCATGACAAAGGCCTTACAGGAGTCCAGGTAGACAACATTTTTAGCTCTTCCCTTGTCCACTGATGTTGTCACTCTGTCATAGAAGGCCATTAGGCTGGTCAGGCAGGACTTGCCCTTGGTGAAGCCATGCTGGCTGTCTCAAATCACCTCCCTGTCCTCCATGTACCTTAGCATAGCTTCCAGGAGGATCTGTTCCATGATCTCCCCAGGCACAGAGGTGAGGCTGACAGGTCAGTAGTTCCCAGGGTCCTCCTTTCTACTCTTTTTAAAAATTGATGCAATATTTCCCTTTTTCCAGACACCAAGGGCTTCCCGTGACTGCCATGACTTTTCAATTGTCATGGAGAGTGGCTTGGCAACCACATCATACAATTCCCTCAGAACTCTGGGATGCATCTCGTCAGGTCCCATAGACTTATGTACANTGATGCAGTATTTCCCTTTTTCCAGACACCAAGGGCTTCCCGTGACTGCCATGACTTTTCAATTGTCATGGAGAGTGGCTTGGCAACCACATCATACAATTCCCTCAGAACTCTGGGATGCATCTCGTCAGGTCCCATAGACTTATGTACATCCAGGTTCCACAGGTGGTCACAAACTTGATCTTCTCTTACAATGGGAGGGACTTTGTTCCCCGAGTCCCTGCCTTGAGGTCCATCAACTTGAGAGGTGTGGGAAGAGAGGTTGCCAGTGAAGACTGAGGCAAAAAAGTTGTTCAGTACCACAGCGTTCTTCTTGTCTGTTGTTACCAGTTTGCCAGTCTTGCTCATCATGGGGCTACATTTTGTTGACCTTCCTTTTCTGGCTGACGTACCTGTAGAAGCCCTTATTCTTTGCTTCCCTTTCCAAGTTCAGCTCCATCTGCACCTTGGCTTTCCTGACCCCATCCCTACGCAATCGGGCACTGTCCATATACTCTTCCCAGGATATCTGTCCCTGCTCGTGCATTTCCTTCTTGCCCTTTAGTTTGACCAGCAGGTCTTGACCCAGCCATACCAGTCTCTTGCCTTTCTTTCCTGATTTGTTACACCTGAGGACTGAGAGCTCTTGTGCTCTATGAGAGTGTCCTTAAAGATGTGTCAGCTCTGTTCTGTTCCTTTGTCTCTGAGGGCAGTTTCCCAGATGATCCTATTGACTAACTCTTTGAATAGATGGAATTTTGCTTTCCTAAAATTCAAGGTCCTGACTTTACTCTTTGCCTGGCCCATATTCCTCAGGACTGCAAACTTCACCAGTGTGTGGTCACTGCAGCCCAGGTTGCCTCCAATCTTGGTGTGACCCATTAGCTCACTTGCATCGGTGACCATCAGGTCCAGTATTACTTCCCCTCTGGTAGGGCTATCTGCTACCTGGCCTAAGAAGTTATCCTCAATGCACTCTCTGAGTCTCCTGGATGGCCTACAGCTCGCCATGCTACTTTTTCAGAAGATGTCAAGGCGGTTGAAGTCTCCCAGCAGGACAAGAAAGAGCCTGTGAGCACAATGCCTTCTGTACCTGGAGTAAGATGGTTTCATCAATATTCTCCGCTTGATTGGGTGGCTGGTAGTAGACCGCCAACCACAAGGTTCCCTCTGTTGCCTTGGCCTCTAATTTTTACCCATAAGCTTTCAACCTGCTTGTGGCTATTCTTCAGAGACAACTCTTCACATGCTATCCATTCCTTGATGTAGAAGGCGACCACTCCACCCCTCCTTCCTTGCCTGTCCTTTCTAAACGGCCTGCAGCCATTGATAGCCACACTCCAGTCATGGGATTCGTCCCATCAAGTTTCAGTAATGGCAACTAGGTTGCAGCTTTCTAGCAGCATGGTGGCTTCCAGCTGCTCCTGTTTGTTGCTCATGCTGCGTGCACTGGTGTAGAGGGACTTCAGCTGGGTTGTCAGCCTTGTCACCTTCTTAGAGGAACACTCCTTAATTCCTTTGAGGTATTTCACTGGTGTTTCCCTTTTGGCTCCTAGGACCTCAGAAGCCCTTGGCTCATCCCATAAGACTTCAAGCGTACTGCAGCGTAGCTAGCACATCTCAAAGCAACAGGCTGAGGGGCCTCACTAGTGCCCTGTCCCTCTAACTTTGACATGTCATCCCACAGCGTGTCATCCCCATCTCCCTTCAAGTCTAGTTTAAAGCTCTGTCAATGAGGCCGGCTAGCTCTTGAGCAAAGACTCTCTTCCCACTATGAGAAGGGTGAATCCCATCTGATGCTCTGCTGCAGATCGATCTGCTGGTCATGCTTCTTTTTATACAGCTCAGGATACAATTGACTTTCTGGGCTGCAAGCATACATTGCTGGCTCATAGTTAATTTTTCATCTACCAATATCCCCGCGTCCTTCTCTGCAGGGCTGCTCTTAATCCATTCATTGCTCAGCCTGTACTGACACTGATGATTGCCCTGCCATGTGCAGGACCTTGCACTTGGCCTTGTTTAACTTCATGATGTTCATATGGGCGCTCTCCTCAAGCCTGTCAAGGCTCCTCTGGATGGCATGCCTTCCCTCCAGTGAATCAACTACACCACTCAGCCTGATGTCATCTGCAAACTTGCTGAGGGTGCACTCAATCCCACTGTGTATGTCATTATTAAATATATTAAATAATTTTGCTCCCAATATGGACCCTTGAGGGACATCACTTCTTACTAATCTCTATTTGGATGTTATTCAAATGTAGATTAAACAATGTCAGGGAAAACTCCTGGACAATGAGACCCTCGGTTGACTATCCCGTTGAGTTGTATGAGCAGCCCTTGATACAGTTTTGACTAGTCAAAATATCACTTTTCCAAATAGTTCCCAGGTATCAGAATACCCAGAAATTAGCATTGAGCAAAGGTAACTCACAACTTTTTCTGAAGGCATTTTATATCATTCTAGTTGGCCTCAGTGCTAGAGAGTGATTTAAGCATGTTTCATTTACTACAAATATTTGCTATGTTTGTAGGCTACGTGTATCTATTTGACTCAAATTCTCCATATGCACGCACATTTATATAGCTTTTCTCACGTGATAAAGGAAGTTGTTTTCCTTAAAAATATTCTAGTGAGTAAGTTTGAATACATAGACTAAAAAGATAGTGACCTTGATCAAGAATAGTGTCTGAATATACTTGATGAATCTTCAGGGGCAGTGAATTAAATTCTTTCAAAGGCACATTTTAAAAATGATTCTCCCTCCAGCTCTGAAAGCCATATAATAGATCTATTTAGTTTAGTTTCACACCAATGTGATGACACTAGTGCCATGCCTTCCAAACTCTACTGCAGAATTTAGTGGGCAAATGTTTTGACAGCAGAATTTACCAAAGATTTACTGTATTTTGAGAAGCCACTGCTCGAATTAGGCTGACTAGATATATCTGAATGCACACATGACAGTGAGTCAGAGCAGCTCTGAGAAGAGAATGTTTAACATAAACATTTTTAATTTCCTTTTAAAAGATAAATTTTATCTTCGACTAATAAGCAACATATCCTAGATTCATAAGCATATTGTAATTATGCTAACCATGGTCACAGGATTTACCACTGGAACTGTAAGCATCTAATAACATATCCTACAACAACAAAAATGGGGATGTGTTATCTAGGTTTTCATTGAAGACCTACTGATTCACATTCAAATTACCAAGTTATTTATAACATTTCCAGTCATTCTAGTCAGATGTATTTTTAATTGCATGTATTATTTTATAGAAGTGCATTCTTTTTTTTTTTTTTTTGATTATTCCTTGTCACTGCACTGCAAAGTCTGTCTTGGTGAAGGAGACGAAATAGCTAATCTTCTCCATAAACTAAGTAAGTTCATGTCAGGGAAAGACTTTTGCTTTGTGTCATCAGGATAATCAAAATAGAAGGCAAAAGCAAGCAGGAGGAGTTTCTACCCTGTTGTGGGCTGAGTGTGTCCATCATTTTGCACTCAAAGGGATCTCAACAGGCTGTGGGGACAGGCTGGCAGGAAATTCATGAAGCTGAGCAAAGGCAAATGCAAGTTTCCATTATCTGGAATGGAACAACCTCACATAAGAGTAAAGGCCCAGACCTGACTGACTGGAAAGCAGCTTTGTGTAACATGATCTGGGGGTCTTGGTGGACAGCAAATTGAATATGAATCTACAAAGTGTTCTTGCAGCAATGAAGGCTAACTACATGCTGTGCTTTAGAAAAAGTATAGCCAGTTGATTGAGGGGGAGTGGTTATTTCCCTCTCTGTGACATTTATGAGGTTGCATCTGTATCCAACTGTAGTCTCCCTGTACATGAAAGGCACTGACCACATGGTGCAACACTAGCAGAGGGCTATTAAGATGGCTGGGGACTAGAGCATAGGATATATGAGGAGAGATGCTGAGAAAGTCAAACTTGTTCAGACTGGAGATGAAATGTTGAGAACATGTAATTGTTGAGGTAATTGCGGTGTTCCACTAACTAGTGAATACTTATGGAGAACATGGATCCAGACTGTTCTTGGAGGTGTGCAGCAAAAGGATGAAAGGCAACAGAAGCAAGTTAGAGCAAAGGAAAATTTAGTTATATATAAGGTAATAATTTTCATAATAAGGATGCTCAAATGGTGGACCAGATTGCCCAGAGAAACTGTGGAAACTCCGTTCTTGGAGATATACATTCACAATTATACTGAACAAGGTCTGGGCAACCTGATCTAACTCGGGTTTTGTGTCTAACCTCTAAATCTGCCCTGCTCTTAGCAGGAGTTTGGATCTCATTTCTTCTGAAGCAGCCTTTCAACCTGAGCTGTTCTATGTCTCTATGCTTCTGTAATGAATGTAGACTATTCAAGATTATTGTTTTCTAGACTTCATATTTATTTCTATTTTAGCAAAAAAACCAGTCACCTAAGCTTTTTACAAAGGTTGAATGACCCTAGATTTTCCCCTGAAGAAACATTACTCTTTAATAAGTTTGTCTCTTCTCAGGAAGAGACAGTCCTAATACTCTGGTTGCAGAGACTAATGCTGATTTAATGGTATAACTCAGCAAAAAAAATGCATGGTAAAAAGCTTTTAAGTCAGAATGATGTGACAAACATTCCAGATATTCAGGGCAGCATCCTGAGACTTACTCCTTTGCTAAGGCAGAGCAATAATAAATAAGCAGCAGCATTGTTAGAATTAGTATATAACTGTAGTTGAGCAAATCCTTTTCATCATTCCTACAATTTAGGATGACGTACACAACAAACTATGAAAAGCACATACTAAATGAATACCTCATATATATGGTTGCATTAGAATTGAAATAAAGCTCTTCAGATCCTTACAGGACTTGAGGGACTTTTAAAGAAATGAAATGTGACACACAGAAATGTTAAGTCAGGATGTTAGGAAAGCAGCCTCAAATCTTTAAATTGAACATACTTACTTAGCATCTTCCTTCCCATCATTGAGCTTATGCTGTTCCTGTTGAATTGTCTTAGCTGGTTCAGTTAATTTTTCAGTTTTTGAAGGCTCAGGTGCTTTTACTGGTACTGTGTCTAGAAAAAAAGGTTTTAGGTTTTGAATATAAATTTTAAAAGAATTATGATAAAACTTTTGGAGGAATCACAGCTTGGCTACCATAATTTCTTCAGTGGACAGGCATTACACAACACTGATTCTGGGATCTGGCCTTTGAATAATTTCCTGCATTAATTTATTTCAGTGCAAACTGTATAGAAGGTGTTTATGAGGAGTGTACCTTTTAGAATATGTAGCTTATTTGTGGTTTTAAAACTAGATGCTTCTGTAGCCAGTTCAACAATGGTCAATATAGAGGTCTTCTATATTTATAAGCAACAAGAACTCATGCAGCATGACAGAATCTTAGTGTGTGCTTATTTAAAAAAATACGTAGAGGACAGATAGATAGATCTGTCCAGAAATGTCTTATGAAATACAGGAAAAAATGAAGAGTATTTTATTTGCTTATGAATAGCAAATGCTAATGATATTATTTATAATCCAATGTTTGAATTGCATTAAACCTCTTGTTGCTTCAGCTGCCATGACAGTCCTGTTTGTTGCTGTGTAAAATGTGATTGAAATATACCATCAAGGACGTGAGTATGCAGAGCTTTCACTAGTCTGTTTCTTCATTTTTGTTACAAGTAACTTTTTAAAAGGAGTTTAAGTGGAAAGTTTGTAGAGTTTGAAACAAACTCTATGAAAATGTTATAAACTCTTGCCATTGAAGTGGCCTTATGTGATTAATTTTACCAATTAGTCGTATTTCTTTATTTTAAACTTCCATGATGAAAAATAATTTGAAAGCTATCATCCATCTGACACTGCATAAAAGAGGAACAAATTCAGCCTTCATAAATACTTTAAGTAATATGATTATAGAGGAAAAAGCTTGGCAGCAAAACATCACAGCAAAGAAATCAGGAGCCTGTTGTGTATGCTGTATTTTAAATTCAAGACAGCTCAAGGAAAATCAAACCTTGGGTACTTTGGATAGATAGTATATGATTAGTTTTGTAGTAGTTACTCTCCATATTTAGAGAGTTGTTATTCATTTCAGAAGGGTAAAAGCATTTTCAACAGTAGGCTGTTAAGCTGCTGAGCTGGAGGGTGGTTGCTTGACATGGCATTGAAACAAAACCTAATGAAGGACAGTGGGTCAGTTTGTTTACAGCAATTGATAAAACAAACTACCCTCCTACCACCATTTATTCATATTTGGGATAATATTTTCTTTCAGGCATCTATTAAGAACAGATGCAATGTTTCTGGAGCTGAGTTTCAGACTTTTACCAGATGGACAAACGATTACAGGACCAGTGGGGCATTTCTAGCATTTTTTCTTAGTATTTAGGTTAAGAAGTGAGTGCGCCCTGTGTGAGCCCTGCTGCTTTTACAGAAATTCATTTCTTAAACAAGATCAAAGACAAGACCTAGGCAAAGATATCTGTGGATGCCAAAAATACTCAAGTCAAAGTCAGACAAGAAACTGAAGAGAAGGCAAAGAAATTGGTGTTTCCCAGTGTGCTGGTCAAGTGGGTTCTGACTTAGCAAATTAAGGGGTTAATTTTCAAGTAATGGCTTGGGGAAATGCAGCACTATTGAGTATGAAGAGACAGTCTGCAGGATTTGTATTACTTATCACCTGTAAGCTGGGAAGATTTTTGTGAGAAATTCCATTTAGAACTCTGACATTCGATTGGATTTATAGTTGAAAATTTGATAAGACTATCTTGCCCACTTAATGGAAATGCAGATTATTGTTTCCATTCTGCAGTGATTAGTATCACAGTACTCTCATGAGCAAAAGTCTGTTGAAGATATAACACTAGGAAATGTTTCATCTCACCTGAAGGTTCTGACAGGGAATTTTCAAGGTACAGAACAGCACACACTCAGGCAAGTGAGGACTCAGAAGAGGACTGGTGCTGTTCCTGTCCCCAGGAAGGATCAAGAAAGGGTGAAAGAGTTTCTTATCATTTGATTACAGGGATTTGAAATGCTTTTCTGGGAGTTACAGTCAAAAAGTCTTTTTTTTTTTTTTAGGAGGGAGGAATTTTTACAAGGGTTTAGGCTTCTAGAACAGTGAACACATACTTAAAGTGAAATAAAATTTATTTCTCCTAGGAATTTCAAAGACATCCTCTGTAAGAAAATCTCAGAGGAGCAGCAGTTACAGAAAACAAAGGGATTTTGGACCTATTTATAACTGACTAATTTGTGGGTCTTGCTACTGAACCTTAACCTGTTAAAATTTTGTTTAACCCTTTCCCCAGGGGATCTCTACAAATGATGCTACATGCTCTGTGCTTTCCTTTGTACAAAATCCTCCTGTGGTTTTGTGGTCAGCATAATATGATGTAGAAAAGAAGATGCAAGAGCCAAAAATTTAAGCACTTGCTGTGGGTTATGCTCCCTTCTGAATTAATGGTTTGTAGTTTCCCAGCTCTCCCTGCCCTGACTCCCCCAGCCCAAAAGCCATGTACTCTGAGAGTGGCAGCAAAGATAATGTCAACATTTCTGTAATTATCTCACTTTGAGAATTTTCTTTGTTATAGTAATTGCCCTACTTAAATCTATATTAGCAGGAGATACAACCTGATAGGAACAATCAGAACTGAAATGGTGCTGAAGGCCTGGCATCCTTGCTTTATCTGAGGTAGTTCTATTTCAAAGCAGATGTATTGTGATTCTCTGAAATGAATGATCAGCAGCAGCTCAAGTAAAGTAGGTTGACCCACAGTGCTGTTTCTGTTTCAGTTGTATTCTAAAGTAATACAGTCATGCATTCCTAGAGGGTTTGGGGTTTTTTTTTGTGAAAAAAGAGCACAGTGAGGACAACCAGGAGATTTGTTTCAGAAGGGCGTTCTTCATCTGAAATGTATAGACACTTTATTTAGAGTAACAGGCTCCTGAATATGACAATCCATCTCTGGAATGGCAACATGTGTATGGGAAGGGAAGACCACAAAATAAAAAAGTACGATGCTTGCACATAAGCATCCCATTGCAGAAGGATAATGGCTTCTTAGCCTGCTAGATACTCTCGAAGTGTTCAGTCTGAGGTCCCATTAAATGCTGACTGATGGAAAACATTGTAATCCCATGAATATTCAAAAATTCCTCAAGTTTTTAGAGTTTGTAAATCTCCCAGGCCGGCACAGGGCTTATTTGCATTAGGATTAGCCTATCATAGCCTAGCACCACTGCCAGCAGTGTGTCAAGTTTCAGTTGCTTCTGTGTGAAATTGTGAGGGCTGTCTGTGTAGTCACTTTAATAAAAAATCCTGGTCGCTCTTTGCTGCTTAGATCTAGCTCATACCTCTCGATTTATGAGACCAGCCCCAAAGGTATGCCTTTAAGAACAATGTGGTAGTAATTTTAGGGAATGCTTAGGGTACAACAATTGGTTTCTAGACTAAATAATGATCAATCAGGTAGATGGCAAGGCTTACAGGACAATAAAGAAATCTTTTATTGGCTTTACATAACTTTGGTCATGGTAAAGAAATCATTAGTGAGAAAAAGGAGGCAGAATTATGCCAAGACACTAACATCTAAAGCAATTTTCAAAACAGATAGATCCACACTTCACAAAATAAGAGATTTGAGTTTTTCTAAACTATTTCCATTCCCATGATCTTGGAATATAGGTAGGTAAAGCTGCTACCGTATTAATAGTGGGAATTGAGAAATGCAGCTCACTGCTGTGAACATACTCTAGATAATTTGGTGTCCCCATAAGAATAATAAATAATTTAAAACTGAGTGGGGATAAGTGTTGCTTATTCTGTTTTAAGATGGAAGGGAAAAGCTCCAGTTGTGGAAGTATAACTTTGTGGGCAAAACATTGCTTAGTGGAATCCCTCAAAAAGGTAGCTGGTTAAATTGAGAGTTCACTGAAACCTCATCACACCAGTGATCTGCCTGGGATAGCAAGAAGCAAGGAACAAGGTGTGGGTTATAAGACTGATTTGTTTCCTTCTCTTGATCTTTCAGATTTTTCTCATTTTCCACAGGTCTTTGTTCTTCCATGAGAGACTTAGGCCATTAAAAAATTAAAAAAAGCTATTGGTGGGACACCAGTCTTTTACCTGTGTTATTTTAGACAAGTTGACGATGGTCCCAGCTTAAGCTTAGTATTATTAAACTGTCATTGTTTATTCTTGCCCCCTGTTTTTATATTGCCAGTAAAACAACAGTATTGCATGATTAGGTTAAGGTAGCCAGAAGATCTCTGCATGTTGGAGGTTAATACCCAAGTTATTCTGAGGCTGCTCAGCTTCCTTGTTCATGTTTCCATAAAGAAGTTTTTATTTTCAGTTTTCACTTCATAGTTTTACACAGAGACCCTTGACAGTCTTTCCAAATTCATTTGATTTCCTGCTGCCACAAACACACACACACACTTGCAGGACAGCCTGCAGCAGAGTATTTCCCTTTTTTGCAGTAGAGCAAGAAAGAGGATACTTTGTGTTTATCTCTGGATTTTAAGCCTTTTTGATAGATAATTCAGGGTTTTTTTTCCCCTCTGCAACTCAAAGAGCCTGAATGTTGGAGTTTTTCTTTACTAAACTCTATAATAACCACATGAAACCAGGAGTCCAGGATTCACAAAAAGTAGAATATTGTAAGGCTAAGCATAACATTGGAAAAGCTGGTGAAGTAGTTTTTAGCTTAAACCTACTCATGTAGGAACAACTCCACTTTCATGTTTCTAAAATCTAGCACTGTACACACTGTCCTAAAACTGTAGGCATTAGTCCTAAGGACTTTTTTCCACAGAGGAAGCTGTTGGTATGGGCAGATTTGTCGATGCCGGGACACAGCACTGCAGAGTCGTCGTTCTGGCCATAATAATTTTGATTCTTCTAAAGCCTTCAGTCCCAAGCTTACACATGAATTTGTGGATCAAAAAACCTCTGGGATGGGCCTAGCCCCACAGAGGTGTTGCTGACTTCTCTTCTGTCAGTAGACAATGTCAGCAAAGGAGTCTAAACCCCCATGGATCCACTGAGACAGGTAAGTGTTAGCTTGTGGCCACGAGTGTTACCACGATCCTTCCACCAGTAGAGCATAAAACGTTAATTCTTAACATAATAAGTACTTAGCAAAAAGAAGTGCAGATTAAGTCAGTCATTTTACACTAATTCACTATTTATTCTACTTCCCATTACTATTCCTGCTGTTACTTCAAAAGCCACAGACCTGCGAAAGGTTATTACCACTTCTCCAGGCTGGCTAGAACAGCTCTTTCCTTTTACACCCTCCGAAAGCCAGTGTGGAGATGGAGGAGCTTAGTTGCGAGCCTGCTGTTCAGAGCAAGGGAAGAGACTGCCTGAGCAAGAAGGATCTTTTCTCCTATCTGACCCCTGATGCTGTCCCTGCAAACAGCAGCAGGAGGCTTAGGAAGAGGAAACAAAACACTTCGTGTTGTTGAGACTGCCAGCCTTACTGGTTACTCGGCATCAGGAGGTGTGCCTCTGGAGCAGTCAACCAATCTGAAAGGGCTTTCTCCAGAACCTAATAAAACGTAAATCTCATAATGCTCATTATCTGACATATTCTCACGTCATTTTGAATTCACAGTATATTGTTTTACAGGACGATTTACAAAACATTAATTTGCTTGTACGTTTCTCTTTGGTGGAAGTAATATTTCCATCACAACACCTTACTATAGTGTATATTGTATATTAATTAAATATATTGTCAAATACTTTGTTCTATTGCTAACTGACTTTTAAAAAAAGTAGGCATTTTAAAATAAACCGATGCTTAAAAAAGACTATACTATCTCACAATGATAGTGCTGTACTAAATATAGTTACTTGATTTGCTATATACATAATATAGATATACATATACAGTTGTAAACCTTTACACTCAGTTCTGATGTTTATTACCATAATTAATGTCATCAGTTTTTATTCAAAGAACATTTAATGTGGTTCTTTTGTAGTCCTTCAGTAAAGAAAACAGTCCTGAAAATCTGATTGGCCGGAACTGTCTTGATCAGCTTCTCAGTACTTAGCAAAAACACAGAAGAGAATTAGTCATGGGAGAGTGCGTGGAAATACTTCAGCATTGTTTGAAATGGGAAACACTGCATAAAGACATGGGTAGAGCCATGAGTGGCTTGTGTTTTACTAATCTGTTTTTCAGCTATCATCTCAGTGACATACATCCCTTAGAAACATAATTTTAAGAGCTTAACATCAGTGAATTTTTTGTCATTTTCTCTTTTTGCAAACTATTAAAAGTCTTAAAATAGGTTACAAGTCTGAAATACCGTCTTAAATTTTACTACCTGCTAAATTACATAGAAATCAGGTTCTCTTAAATACCCAGGAGTAAAGACTGACTTTGCTTTTGAAGCAGTAGAGTGGGAGTAAGAGAACTGGTCTACAAACTTTCTGGGTAACTTCTGACATAGTTAATCATTTGCCTGTTTGCCCTTGCCTCCCAGAGGTGTTCTTGTCCATAAATATTTGAAAGATATGGCTATAGGGTCATGAAGATGTCAAGGAAAATAAACGCACAGAAAACCTATGGAAGAAGGAGAGAAGAAGCTTCAGCTCTGACATTACAAAATACACACATTTGTGACTTTCAAAGTAAAATTTTTTGAACAGATGCTCTCTGCACGGGAAAGCAGTTCAGAAATCAGTGGAGCTGAAGTAAAACAATCAATAAGTAGATCTGTCTTAACTCAACCCTCATCTTCAGTGGCTAGCAAAAGTATTTTAAAAGTTTATTTTCCATGTAAAGAAACAAAGATCATGTGAAGAAGTTGAGTTTGTTTTCCTGGCATTTAGCCCTGTCTCTCCTGTGAAAAATGAAGATCTGAAAGGATTTAAAAGACTTCACATCAGCAGCAGTGGAAGCAAGCTGATTAAACATATTCAAGATCTTGGTAATCTTTAAAAAATACATTTTATGGTAATAATAGCTGCCTGTTTACTGAGTGCCAGTGAAGAGTATAAAGAATCAGAAGACAAGGAATAAGATTATTATTTAAAAATCTCTTTGCATTGGCAGGTTTGGTTCCTTGAGCTGCAGCATATTATATGAAAATGCTGTACTTGATTTGTATTTTTTGAAATACAAACCACTTATTTAACCTTGGATTTTGAGGTGCTAGGGGACAGGTTTTGTAAAGTAGCTTAAGAGTTAGATTCATAAGAGGCCAAAGGCAATTTTTAGCTGCAAAACTTCACATTTAATTCACATTTCCCTTCTCAGGGGCCAATAAATCAGTTGTAGTCCACATAGAGTTTGTTGGTGCCTAATTAGCAGAAATTAGCTGAGGTTTCACAGCAACAGGATTTTAGTACCCTCAATAAATACATCTGCTTTAATTTTATCTACAGGAAGATGGAGTGATCATCTTTTATATAGCAGCTAGTGATCAAAGCTTTCCTCCAAGAAGAGGAAATCTTGGCTCTGGGCCTTGTTTATTTGCAATAGGGTCAAATTCATTGTCAGAATTATTTTTTCCTTTTTTTTTTTTAAAGATTTAACAATGTTGTAATACTGAATATTGAAATCAAAGTTCTTCATTCCTCCTACAAGGTTAGTGTTTCAATTAACTTCTAGATTAGTTCCCAGCTCCATGTCATACTCCATCTTCTCAGATATCACAGTTTTTTGCATTCTTTTCTGCATGGTGGCCCAGCAATAAGGAAGGCCACAGAATTTCCTCCCATGTATCTGTAGTTTAGACTTTATGTGGGTAGTTAGGGAACTCTACTGGAACATGAGAAGTATGGGTTTGAACTCCCTTATTATGAAACAGTGGAGGTAAACCAGCTAGGCTAATATATGAAAGGTGGCAGCTATCAGCTTCTGATGCTTTTCTTTTTATAGTCAAACATTTAGTGGGAAAGTGAATGTTCCTCGAGTACCTAAACAGAAGTGTACTCACTGGGAGAGAGTCTGGAATGGACTGAAGTTGCCTTTGAGCAGCCCTTCCTATGAGATGCTACACGTTCAGGGTTGCTGATTAAAATTCTTGTTTGTTTGGGGTTTTTTTGGTTTTTGGTTTTTTTTTTACTCTGTCTGGCCTTCTCACTTAGCGTATAGATTTTGTTTCTCTGTCAGAAGCACTAAAATCTCATGCACTATAGAGTGGCACTTGCATTTAATTTGCAGGCAGGTATAGAACTTTTTCTATACCCTCTGGGTACTTTCCAAAGCATCTAGGCTCTGAAGATACTAAACATTACTGAAAATCAACATGATAATCTCCCAGATGGGAAGTTCTGTCTACTTTATGATCCAGAGGTGCAATCATAGCTTGTATAGAAATATCTATGATAGCTTTAGTCTATTTTTCTCACTCCGGTCCTACCAAAAACAAACTGATGTCAATATGGACTTTAGTAAAAGCTGCATAAATGTATCTGTGAATGTGGAAAAAATCTTTGAGACAGTTGTTGCTTTAGTAGAAGCAGGACGATCAAAAACCAGTATATTGGAAGCAGGACAGTTTCTAGTGAAGAAAAAGTGAGATGAGGGGCACTTCAGAAGAGCATTATTTAAATGTGGTGCTCAGAAGTGTTTATAGAAAAGGAAAGAAAAGGAATGAGTTGGAAAGAATCATATTGGAAGGAACTGCTAGGAGGATAAAAGAAACTGTGATACAGAGAATGATAATGCAGACACCAGCTAGCAGGTGGAGGTTGGACGTGGTCTTCTAAATAGCATAACCACTATTGAACAATAGTGTGTAAAACAAGCAAAGCATTTGTATAGCCAGTCAGTTACGGGAGGTGATAAATATGCAAAGGAACTATAGCAATTGGACTCAATATCACAGAGAACCTGTAATTAGGTGAATCACACTTTGTTAAGTACATAAAGAAATGCAGGGAATAAATTAAAAAATCAATCAATTATGGAACAAACTGACTAAGCACAGAAAATTAATTACAGAGTGAACTAATTATGCAGAGAATTAATCACACAGCAAGCTAGTGAGTGAGAAAGGGCAACTGAGGAGGTGGAGATGAGGCAATGAGTAGCCAACAAAGAAGCCAAAAGTACCAGGTGTTGCTGACTGATGTAAGTGGCCGAGTTTTAATGAAACAGTCTTCATTTGTGCCTCCTACAGATTTCTCATCTGTGCTGGGAACATTAAGCTGCCTTGTGAAGTGTTAGGAGAAAGGGAGAAGATGAGGGGTGATTTTGGCCATGTGAGAAGAAGAGGGTAAGATAAGCTCTACTCAGTCTGTTGGTGCATTTCAGGACTATGGAGCTGCAAAATGGGACTATGATTAGTGAATTTACTGGTCTATTTTATTCTAGTTAGAGAAACTAAGAAGAGATCTTGGAAAGGCTTTTCTCTAACTAGTTTTAACTTCATCATTTAACTATATCCCTTAGCTAGTGCTGGTTGCACTCCGACTGCTTTTAGTAAGTCTCTCCAAATTTGTACATACATTGCAAAATGCTTTGCCTGGTCTCTTGTCATTTGCCTACCCACAGATATTCTTATTTTCTTCTTCTGGCAGCTGTCCACATGACTTTAAGTCTGAGTTTACCAAGTTTTGCAGGAGTCTATCTGTACCACTGATACTGTGAGGCAGAGAAGAGTGGACTTGGCCCAGCTATAGTTGTTGCTTCACCCATCTTGAATCTTTATTTTGGTAGCTGCTGCAGCAGTCATTCTGGCTTTGGTATAAGTATGGCTATTGGGAGGTGGGGGGAAGAGGAGAGGCAGAACAGGCAATGCCAGCTGCTTAGGCAAATAATTGCTTTGTATTGCTGCCCTGAGTTCTATGTTCCTGTGTTCTATGTTTCTGTGTCCTCGATGTCTTCTGAACGGTGATGGTCAATCATTTTTAATGGCATTGCTCTTTTTAAAATTATTTGTTGGTTTGCTTTCTTTGAAAAAGTTTTGAATGGCTGTTTAATGAAAGATTTGAGTGTCAGATAGTTTAAGTCTGTCTCATCTTTGTAGTTTTTTAATACATATGAGACGTGTACCCAAAAGGTACGTTAAAAGTAGGCAATTTTCTTTCTTCAGCTAGTAATCACATTTATTTTAAAGTAAAGTTTCTAAGAATTCAACTTACAGTAAATGGAAATAGATTTTGTTAGACTAGCTCATCAAAGTGGACAAGATCATGATGGGACTGTGTGCTTGAAAGCTTGTTGTCTTTTATTATTGTTGGATAATGCTCTTATTTCTATAATAAATTACTGGTTTGGGGTAAATGGGAATTCAGAGTTCTTAACTATTTCCACCAATGAAAAGTAATATCAGCACCTAGTAGAGCATTTAGAAGAAGAACAATTTTATTTACAGCCCTATATAGTGTACATGTGTTTTGTCCAGATAGTCTTTGAATACTCTTAAATAGCTTATACTGACCTTCGTGCTTTGGAACAGGTTCTGCTTTCTTATTGACCTCTGCTTTCTGTGGCTCATCTGTTTTTTTATTTTCACCCTTAAAAAAATAAGCAGGATTAGAAACTGTAGATGCTTATTGTTGAGAATAATAAGAATGATTTGATGTCTGCAACATTTTTCTAGGAATTTGATTAACCAAGTTGACATACACTGAGCTGTGTTACTGAGTCTTCTGTTTGTGTCCTTGGACAAGACCTTCCAGCTAGGTTCATAAAAGGACTTGGATGCTGAAATAAAAAACAGACGTTTTTGTATCTGCTGTGCAAACCCAGTTACGTAGCCCGCAGCTCTGCTGCTGCATGTTCCCAGAGCCTCCTTTATTGTTGTTCAGTGCTGCTACACACAAGCCAGTCTGCATCTCTGAATTCTCTGAATTAGTCATTCTTTTGCGTAAACCTTCTACCGGGCTAATAGACCTGCTATGTTTTGAGCTATCTTACTACAATGACAGATCTCAGTCTTTACAAAATACAGAGACAGTATCAACTTTCACTACCAAAAATTAACTTCCTCTCACACTTACTGGTTTAGATCCATGAACTAAGTCCTCATGTACCTGTACCTTGGTTCATCTTGGCTTTGATAGAGTGGCCCTCGGAGAAGGGACTGAGAAGTGCATGGGGAGTCTTAGGTGTTCACCGCGCTGTGTAACAGCATAGTGCTAATCAAGCCCAATAACATTTGTTATCCCAGACAGAATAAATTTGCCTGGTGTTTATCATGCTGATTAATAGAGAAAGATGTTAGATAGTATAAGCACATGGAAAATTATTTGACTTTAGGAGATTTCAGAGCTTCGTGCATTTTTTTTCCCTCTCCAAACTCAACGACCTTTTCTTTGTTCAAGTTTCTGAGATTAATTTGGGGTTTGTCCTCTTCTATGAAATTATTTGTTTTCTCCTGTCTGCTTTTATTCAGAAAATCTGTCACTAAAGTTCTAATATACATCTATATATAAATTAAATATTTTATATGTATATAAAAATGAAAATTAAAAGCCCAATCAATCTCTGTGCAAACTAAAGGTACTTTGTTGTACATTTGTTGTAAAGGTTGTTTTCTTTGTTTCAGGCTTCCTCTCAATAATGTAAGAACATTAATATGAGACTAGTGCTCTATGGTTATCAGATACCATGTACATTTCTTCTTTTCTCTTTAGATAGTATCTCCCTGCAGGCAGAAAATGTCTTAATCCTTGACCTATTCATCTGCCCCCATCTTAACAGTACCTATAATAGCTGAGGCTGATGGTGATATTATCTGAGTATTGTGCTGTTGTTGGGAATTATTCTGGTGAAAAAAGTAATCCACGTCTCCAGGAAAATCTAAATACGTATTTTTTCCTAGAGCTGTTTGCCAAGTAAGGCATCAGGCTGCACAGAAATCAGCTGTTGGGTTCCAGGATTTTTCTTCTTTCAAACAGTGTTTTATCGACTCCAGAAAACTGATGTGCAAAACTTTAAAACAGGCATGAACCATATGCCTGCTGACCTGCAGATAAAAAGTTTGTTGAATATAGACATTTTTGCCATTTTATGTGGATGGTAGTATGGAGATGTCTGGTGATCAAAGAATTGGTTTTTGCATGTTTATAATAATGACAAATCAAATTTGAGTTGTAGTTGTGCTGGATTAAACTGCACCTCTTCTTGAGGTTGTACAAACCTATGAACTTCAGAAAAAAACATCAGTTCTAGGAAATGATTCAGTCTCATGAACATTTATGTTTCTATCACTCAGTTTTACTTAAAACAGTAAAATTCATGGAACTCTTGTACATGTAAATCAAGGCTCCCAGAAATTAAATCAGAGCCTTTGTATATGCTCAACTATTATGAATGTGTTAAAAGACAGTGCTTAGTTAAAATTAACTTTATAATGCTGGAGTTTCAATTGTTTCATTAAGCATGAATTCAGATTAATACTTCAGGCTGATACTAAAGAACTCATTTTACTTTCCTGATTATTTGGTGAAATCCTAAATTGTTGCCATTTTACCTTGTAAAGTTTTGTTTATCTGAGGCTGGAAAAAACAAAACACTCTGTAGCCCATTATTGGGAAAAGATAAAAATTCATAGGTAACGAGTGAAGGAGTATCTATCCTTCTGCCTAATTTTAAAATATTCCATTAATTAAAATTAAAAGAATGAGTTAACTTTTACAGTAAAGAGCTACTAAATAAAAAATACAGACTGTAGACTAACGTGACTTACTGTAATTTTCAAGCAGGAATTATATTAGTAAAATCAAGCCAAATAAAATACTTCTTGAAAAAGCTACTAAGTTACATTACCTTTCCAATAGTTATTGGGAAGCAAACTGATATATACCTGTATGTCATTCCAATATTTAGAAAGGATATACTGACATTTTCTGCCAGCAGGACGTAAGATGAAGAGGAATATATCAGCCCATAAAAAGCAGTCGTACCAGTATTTCTAAGTATTTCACAAAGTTCATCAAGACCTCTCATAAGTTTGTACTATTTCAGGTTAGGACTATTTGGAAAGCAACTTGCAAAAGGAGGAAATCTATATTTTCTTCCTAAAGAAAAGGTGAGACGGGGAGGGAAATAAAAGCATTTATTTGACTTTGCTAAATAAAGATTGCTACTGTGGGCAGTAAGTATGTTTGAAAATCTAACCTTTGCCATTTACTTACATAAATAATTTCTAAACAAAAGGTAATATTGCTGAGTCTATACTGAACAATAAAAACTATACCTGGCCTGTAGGCGCGTTGGGTGGTGGAGAGAAACCTTCATTCTTGCAATCTGCTTCCTTAGGTGATAACTTTGCTCTAGAAAAAACTGCTTGTAGTTTTTTAAGCATCTCGCCCATTCAACTCCTGAAGCCTCTATAACTCTGTTACCGTGAACATGTTTTCTTGCCATCAATAATCAAGCCAATTAGATGCTTAATCAGGTTTAGGTCAGATTAATGCTTTAAAGGAATTCCTTGTGCAATCTGTTTCAGTGACAGTTTTTTCTATCATTAGGATTTTTGTTTTATATTGTAGACTAAGTTATTTCTAGTCTTAATGGTTACACTATATACAAACTCAACTTTTCATGCACAAATTCAGAGGAAAGTGAGCATTTTCTGGTTATAATACATTAGTGTCCAATCTTTTATGCATTGGATAGTAAACAGTTTATATTTAGAAATGAAGTTCTAAGTCTTAAAGACATCTTTTAACCAAGAAACGAAAAAGATTAATAGAGCAAAAATCACCAGTCACCCAGTAGATTACATGAGATCTCAAGGGGTTTAATTTCTTTGCAGTCCAGAACTTTTAAAAGTTTTTTTTAATAAATTTTTTGAGTGAATTACACTGAAAGGTCTTCTGTCAATGTTTGTTTCAGAAAGTTTATACCTCATTTTATTTCACTCTTCTTATTTTAAAACATGGAAACAATTTAATCTTTCATTTTCCAATGTATTTACAAACAATACTGTTTTATGCAGTCTGAGCTACAATTTTGATGAGATTAAGTTTTAGGTGAATGTCCTACAAATTAGTGAAATATACTTTTTTTTTTTTAGAGTTGGTAGCAAGGACATAATTTTGAGATTGTACAGGCTTTGGGTCATTCTATATAAATCTCTAGAAAAACAAGAATGTTTTAATTTATCGGTAAAACTCAATTTCAAATACTTCTAGTACCATGTTTATTCCTGTCAACAAGGATCTTCACAACTTGATCTCATCCTTAATTCCACTTTATTTATTACTAGTCTGTGCCTTCACTTTAAGCTCTGAATTTGAGCTATCAACTTATAATTGATTTATGCTGGTTATCAAGGCATTGAGAAATGCAGAATCCTACTCCTTTAAGTTATTTCCATAATTATGTATTTAGCAATTATATTGAAGTACATTATATTGAAAATGTCCCAACGGCTACCTCCTTGGGGTGTCTATTTTTCTGGTGAGAATGATTTCCAATCCTTATTCTACATTAGTTGTAGTTGTTAAGAATGAACTAACAATTTTCATTAGTTAGTTTGCAAGCCTCTTTCCTACATCTACATCTATGAGATAAACCTTATAACAGTTGGCTGAACTTCAGTCTTGTAACTGAACACCCCCACCACCACCCCTGCATGATTTCATAGTTGTTAGATGCAGCAAGAGCCTGGAACCTCCGTTTCTATTAAGGTCTGTGTTCTGGTTTGCATTAAAAGCAATTCAATTCTTGCTAACATTTCAGTCTATGTTCAAGTTCAGTGCTTGAATGACTAAATTATAAATTAATATCTGAAGTATTTTCACTTCATTATGCAGATCTGAAGAAAACATAGCTTCTTTTCTTTTGGATATGAAATTCTGCCTCCATGATCTTTTTACATTGGCTCATAACAGAAGAATCTCAGAAGAAAACCTAGAATACAAGTTAGTTTTTCTTTTACTATGTGAAATTCTAGTAGATGAAATTGGCTAATGGAGGAATCTTTAATCAATTGCCACATACAAACTATACCTGCAGACTGAGCCTTTTTGAGAGCAACTGTTTTCTCATTACAAAAATCATATCTTCATTATCAAAATTTTTAGAATACATAATTTTGTTCCTTGTTTGTTAAAAGTGGTAAAGGTGTGTGTAAAGAATAATACAATGAAATATATAGCATTTATTAAAGAAAAATACATATCTCAAGAATTTCTGCAAAATTACGCACATTCACCTTTTGAAAAATGCCAAGCAACAACATGCTTTAATTCTTTTTTATTATAGTGTTTATTCTGGTTTTAATTTATAATTATAAGGCATGTAAAAGGAATGTAGCAGACATTAAAAAGAAAGTGCCTTTGGGAACCTGTTAATAACTATTGACAGCTGCAGTTAATGAATGTTGTATTGGTTTAGTCTATGACTAATTAAATAAATGTTTGAAACCCTTTCATATGATGTGATTTTGTAAATACTAAGCAGACCACAACAAACCTAATATTTTGATACCAATGGAGGTACAAGTTCACCTCCTGACCCTGGTAATATGGATAAGGTTAAGTTTAATCTGCTTCAATATTTCATTTCTCTTCTACGTACTATAGCTATTTAGTTATTTTTATCAGGCTCTGAACATGCTAAAAGCACTTCAGTCAACTGAATGTCATAATGCACTGTTAAGTAAGATGATTAAGAGTGCAGCAGCAAGGCAAATAGGCTGTATCTCGTTAGCTTCTTAGCTACGTTAGCTGTGACCACTGCTTAGTGTATGTTGCATTTATGGTAAACCCTACAGGGTACAGGGATTTCAAGCCTGTCTGCCTTTTTTTCTTCAAGGAAATGTTGCTCTTCCATTTAAAAATTTGACGTCTGCATCAGCTTTTCAAACTTTTGATAAAATTTTTCTTCAAGAGATTTTTTGAAATATAAAAGTAAATTTGAAACAAGGCCTGCGCAGACTGGATCTTATGTTCTAAACTTGTGCAAGAGATTATTCTCCTTGAAACAGCAGGTGTCTCAGAAACTGATATTGTATGTTCACTTGGTTCGTAATCAGTGCTAAAACAATTGGCAGGACTCTTTTCCATCACCCCATTTGAAGTTGTATTAAAGACTGCAGTACTTCTTAAATCATAAGAATATACAAAAGGAAGCATGACTTATTTTTCTGAATAATTAGGACAGATTCAAACGAGAAGAGATTCCTTTCTTCGGGACTGTTCTTGGAGGTGTTTGGGTTCTTTGGATTTTTTTTTTTCTGGGTACTTGTAAAATGCATGAAAGCCTTATGAGCCCAGATATAACTACCAGCATATTTAATATGCATAGAGTAAATTCTGAGGACTGTTCTGCATTCCTCAACAGGCAGTGACAGTTGCTCTATTTGTTTGAATGTACAGATGAATAGATATCATCTGGAGTTCTTATTTTCATATTAAATCAGGTGTAGCCTGTTAAAATTATCAAAGCCTTAGTTTCATTTCTATTCAGATCTTCCCAAGATGCAAAATGTAATGTGCAGGTTTTTTTCATAGGTATTTCTCTCTGTGATTCAACGATCTTGACAGCTAAGGGTAGGATGTCTTCCTTTAGAGCTCTGCAATAGTAGTCAGATAGAAGCTGAATCTAGCACTTAACATAATTTTTCTCTGCACAGTGTAAGATTTGACAATTTTGCCTATTTTTGTGGATTACTGAAAATCATAGTACTAAGTTATCTACCTTCCTTAGTTTTGAGGACTTTGTTAAAAGACTTTTTATTCCTCAGAAAAAGAACAGTTCTGAAGCTCAGATTTTTTGTTCCTACTCACTGTCTTCTTTTTTTAAACTCAGGCGATACTATCATCTAACTAACTATGCCTTAATAAAGAAAACTAATTTATACTTTTATTGTCTCCTTAAGCCTATTACCACAGTTGTGGCCAGTTGTATGAGTTATAACTCTACCATTCAGTGAGGTATCTTTAGAAATAACAAAGGTTATTTAAAATAGAGGTTACTTAAAAGATTATTCTTCACTGTTATGATATAGCTATCTTTGCACTGATTCGTAAGGCTTTTCTTATGTTTCAGTTTATACACATACATAAATGTACCAGAATCAACTTCTACATCCTAAATTTGAGGTGTTAATAGGTTTTTTGGTCTGGAGGAATCTGGAAATGCACAACAATCTTGATTGTTTTGGGCTTCAAGGAACGCAGAATCTACTTTTCCCTTTCAAATTCAGTTTTATATGTCAAACTCAATTAACAGGATTTGTTCAGCTTACAAGAAAAAACAGATGGAAGCACTTCTGTGGCAATAGGCTGGAAAAGACAGTGTGCTGGTATTTCCTATTCCTTTTCACAATCCTTTATATAAAATTACTTAGTTAAGGCAGGAGCCATATCCTAAAGACTCATTTTCTGGAGCCTTCCCCAGATCCTGGCTAGCCCTAAGTGCGATAATATCATCATGCCATAATGTGATGGGTGGGTTGGAGGAGGTGATAAAATTGACTGTCAGCCTGCCAAAATTATGATGGCTGATACCACCTCTTGCTAGTGACCTCTTTTGATGTAAGTAAAGTCAATCAAAGGAACGGGGCATAAGACAGAAGAAAAATGTGAGCCCTTAAATTTAATTATGTCATTGGTCTTGTCATGGTTTAACCTGGCAGACTGCTAAATACCACACATCTGCTCACTCACCTTCCCCCGCTTCTGACTCCCCTTGGGGAATGGGGAATAGAATTGGAGGAGTAGGGGTAGGGAGACTCATAGGTTGAGATAAAACCAATTTAATAATTGAAATAAAATGATAATAAATGAAATAATAGTAGAAATAATAACAATTGTAATAATGATAATAATAGTAATAATGGAATATATCAATGAGTGATGCACAATACAATTGCTCACCACCCAACAACCAAGGCCCAACTTGTTCCCAGCTAGTGATTACAAAGGAAACAGAGATCCCAAAAACTGCAATCCTGGAACAGAGAGAGAACTTCCCAGCTGAAGTCTCATCTGTATACTGAGCATGAAGTTGTATGATATGGAATAATCCACTGGCTAATTTGGATCTCTTGTTCTTGTCATACTCCCTCCCAGCTTTTTGTGCACCAGTACACCAGCAAAACATGGGGTCCTTGATCTCTTAGTAACAACTAAAAACATCAGTGTGTCATCAACATTCTTCTAATACCAGATCTCATACTAAAGCCAAAACATAAGGCTGTTCTAGCTACTAGGAAGAAAATTAGCTCTATCGCAGCTGAAACCATCACAGTCTGTAGGCATAATCAACGGCGAGGAAAGGTTCTTGTCTACTAGTAGAATATACATTTCCCTTAGTATGTCTGTCTTTTTTTTTTTTTCTCTCCCTGTCTTTTTGCCTTTTGTTTTTTCACCTTGGAACAAAAAAGGCACCACCACTAGATGTTTATGCCTGTATTTCTTATGTGTTCTTATAGGCAGAATTTCTTTAGCAACTGTGTGGTGCTGCCTAAAATGTGACTCATCAGATGAGAAAGCTTTGTCAGTTAGGGTAGTGCTCAAAACTCATTCTCTTAATGAGAGTGAAATGAAAACTCACTTACTTAAATGAATATCCAAAATGAGTTTCTGAACCTAGGGGAAAAAATGGAACAACTCATCCAGAAAGGTAGTCATGAGACCTACCTGGAGGATTCTCAGCCATAAGCTGGGTCACTGAAAGAATTTGGTCTCCTGCAGCCCCTACTGGAAGACCACATAATCTCAAATTATGGAAACTTTGGGCCTCCTCACTACCTTAGTTAGTAAGCAGTACAGATTTGGAACATTTAAGAGGTCGTTTTCGTGTCAGAAACAACCAACCTAATAAGCAGTGGTCTCATGCCATGTGTAGTCATTCAGTAATCACAGAATCACAGAATGTTTGTTATGGGTTGGAAGGGACCTCTGGAGATCATCTAGTCCAACTGCCCTTCTAAAGCAGGTTCAGCTAGAGCAGGTTGCACAGGAATGTGTCTAGGCGGGTTTTGAATATCTCCAGAAAAGGAGATCTTATTCTACTGAGGTCATAGTCTCATTTCTCTTCCAATTTTTCATGCATCACCATGGAGAAGACTAGATTACTATAGAAGGGAATAGATTCTCTGCCACGTCCTTTTGGTGGGAAATTGCCTGTATGTGGTCTGGTGGATATTTCCCAAGGCAAGCCCTCTGTGTGTGACCCACTTCTAGGGAGTCTGGGGTTGTTCAAAACATGAACTTCAAGTGCTGGATTTTCTCAAAATATGCAACATGAGCTCAAACTTCAATCTGCAGTGTTAAATTTTTTGTGAATACGTACTGCAGGTTTTTACAGTAGGGAAGTTGACAAGGGCTCCTCTGCTTAATCTCTTCAGTATGAAACCCTAGGAAGAAGATAGGGAGGGCAAACAACCTTTCCCTTCAAAAACATTGACTCCTGGACTAGAGCCTGTATTTCAGTGTGGAGCTGCATGGGCTGGCTGTGCACCAAACTTAAAAAATTTTACTGAAAACCACTGGACAAGTTGTTTGTTTCCTGCTTGAAGGCTATTTATGTCAAGAGGTTGAAAAGCAGGTCACTTTGGTAAAATTATTTTCTGGCAAGTGCTAATAGGATCAGTAAGAACTTCTCTGAACCATGCAAGCACACACTGAAATAGTAGGCTGCCGAAACGCTCAGTAAAATGCCAAGACTCCAAAAAAAGAAGAGGTGGATCTGCTCTTTTGTTTTCTAGCCATGTAAAATAATAGTGATCTGGAATGCATCTTGCTGTTAAAAAATCTGAATAAATTTTTTACATTAGGTACCATGATACTGGTTTCAGAACCAGTGCTTTACAAATAACTTGAAATTCAAAGCTAGAATGTAAGAGTTACTCTCTAATCTCTGCATTCATGTGATTTCACACATGGCTACCTGATTATGATTAACTTTTTAAACTGCTAATCATTCTTTCTCTTATGTAGAATATCCATGGAGAACAAGGATGGTAGGATTTATCTTTGCAGAGTGGTAGAAAGGATTCATTTGAACAAAACTGTAAGAAAACATCAGGTGAGTTTAACTTTCCTTTTCATTATGTGATTATATGTATGAAACTTTAATGTACATCAAGAGCACAGAAATCGTTGAACTTTAACTAAACCTCAAATTTTGGTAAGGTATCAGTCTAGAATCTGTTCTGTTTTGGAACTCAAAACCATTTAATGTGAGGTGAACAGCAGATCACATTAAGAAAAGGATATTTTTTCTATTTAAAAAAAAAAACAAAACCAAAAATAAGTATCTCTGTCTCAGAATGTTTTCAATATATAGTCTCATTCTTGGTGCCTGATCAATGTCCTCTCAACATTCCTTAATCATACTGTCTTATAGGAGTAAGAGCAGGGGAAATACTTAAATAAAATATTTTTATTTTGTTTACACTGAAAAATACCTGAAGGTAATCAGGATAGAGTTGGACTTTTGTGTTCAATATTTGTGGACTTTTGAAGCTTCCTTTTTTAATAAAATTAGGAAGTTTAAGAAACAAAAGTGAATATGATAACTTAAGTGGTAAGTCCCATTAGTTTTTTCCTCAGACTACTTTACTTTTCAATTATTTTAGTTATAAAACCTTGACATACTTTCTTGAACATGGACTGGGGAGATGAACACATGTCTTAATTTGGATGAAAAAGGACCCAGAGGTGCAAAGCAGGCACCTGTGGGGAAGAGCAGAAATAAGTATGGAGGACAAACATGTGCGGCCACTGCTTTCGATTGTGGGGAGGAAAGAGATGGTGGTGCATTCAGGGTGTTTCATGTCAGTAATGTTAACACTTTTATAATGTTAACACTTCTGTCTGAGGGAAAAGGAAATAGGAATTTGGTTATAAATTAGATCTCTTCTGGAAAGGTGAAATTCACTGTGTTATCAAAAGAATGAAAGCTCTCAGAAGTGTGTAATATATTCCTCTAAATCCATCATATTTTCTACATACCCTCAGAGCATCCTCTTCCTGTTGCAGTGATGCTAAGCTTTATGTTTTTGCTAACATAAATATTTAAAGCATGCCACCAACACAAGCTATGTAATCTAGTCAACAACACAGCAACAAAGTGAGAACTGAGCAGTACACAAACAGGGGCTTAGTGGAGGGGAAAAAACCTTTTTAAAAAACCTCTTTAAATATGGAGTTAATTTGATGTAGTTGATAAATCACTGAACTGGGACTTGCCCCAGTTTCAACCAGTCCATCAAACTTTATGGTGTATTTTTCTCTACTCAAAGGTAGAGTTGTAATTACTGCCTGAAGAGGCTTTCCCTGCGGTGCATGGATCGAGACCAGTGTATTTGTTTTCAATTCCAGCATTTTTTGGTGCTTTTTCAGTTGTGATGAATGGCAAATTTGTTGTTTGGATGGGGAAACCTGTGGTGGAAGGGGCAGGAATTCTTGTTATCTTTAATCCATTACTAATGGTACTTCTAACGTAAATTACCAGCCCAGTTCACTCCGATGAGATAGTGCGTTACAAACCCCAGATGTTAGGCAAACATTCACTTTTTGTCTAAGTAGCTTGGTTCAAAAAAGTAGTGCCTAACATAATTAATTTCTTCAGAGTGCTGTATTGGCTTCTGCTTTCTTTTCTCATCTTCTTTTAAGAGAGAGCAGTGAGAATATTTTAATGAAACTATCTAGTGGGTTGTATCCTAAGCTCAAATACAGGACCTGGCTTCAGTTCTGACCTCGGACAAAGAGAGATTCATATTCACAGCTCCCGCTCTTCTGCAGTACTAAGTCAACATTTTGTAAATCCTGTTGAATCAGGATGGCTGTATAGATTAAAGATTAACTGAAACACAAAAAACGAGGGAGAGCAAGAGCAAGTGTTAGCCCTACACTTCCACCATTTGGGAAGGGCAGAGCAGGGTGGTAACATCTACTGTAAAGACATGAAATTTTATACAAATAATTTCATTTCAACTTACTGGATAAAATATGTGAAACTTGTAGAAGTTAAAATTTCCTGGTTTAAGCTGGGACAGAATCAATTTTCTTTTAGTAATTTTACTTTTCATTTAAGTCTCTTCTGAGCAGCTGCACTCTCTGAAATTAACTGTATGCTTTTCAGACACTGTCTACTTCTCGGAGTGATAAGGCTCGATCCTCATAGTGAGTGTTGCAATAACAGCAGGAACGGTGCAGAAAGGCTCTTGCTTGTACTTATTCCTATGGAAACCAAGGTCTGTGCTTGCTTCTGCTAACTTTCTTGTGCGCTGGAACTGAAAGAGCGGAAAAGGTGTCACACCTGTGACCCTCCGGTGGGGAGGAGCAGGTCGGACAGGTGACACAAAACTGACCAAAGGGAGTATTCCATCCCAAAGGTGTCATACTCGGTACAAAGCTGAGGGATCACGAGGGTCAAGCTCTCTTCTTCTATGGTCAGTGTTCGAGGAGGACTCTGTCTGATTCTTCTGCCTTTGATCCTGATCCGTGCATTCCTGAATCCACTTCCTGCCTGCTGCTGAGTACAGTCTGGGACTTTCTCGGGGCATGTCCTGCAGCGTCCAGGTGATGTGATCATCATTGGGAAGAGCTCAACATTGGTTTTGTATATATTTGTATATATTTCAGTATATTTTTCTATTATTATTATACCTTATTTTTATAGTTATATTAAAGCTGTTTTAACTTTTCCAACCCATAAACTTCTTTCCCTTTTCTCTTTTTCTTCCCTTGTGGGGAGGGAATGGGTTAGCAAAGAGCATCTGTCATCTGTTTAATAGCCAGTCCAACTTTAAACTGTGACATAAAATCAAAAGGAAAATGCATCAAATAAGCCTGGCCTGCATAGTACTCATGACCTGTTTGGCCTGCACTTCACGAGGGTCTGGTGTTAATAATTGGATTTGATTTGGCAACTCATTTGATGCAGTAACAAATGGCAGAAGAGTAATAACTCTACAAGCAAGTCAAGCTTGACTTCTTGCTTTTCCTGGACCTCTTGTTTGCAAATACAACGGTGATTATACTTCTGGTAACATGTGATCAACTCTAAGAAAAGCTGTAGAGGCTAGTATTTGACCATTAAGTGTCACTTCCAGTAAACAGTGATACAGGTATAAAAAGAACATTTCATGGCAAAAAAAGGTCCTTTATTGATTTGACTGACCTACTATATTCACTTTATATTTGCAGGAAGGGTTTTACTTATGTTCAGGTAATGCTGTGAAGAATTAATGCTCCCTTTTTCCTTTAGATTTTTCAGGGCAATGTGAGTGAAAAGCTGTTCTTCCATTTGCAAATCATTTTAGTTGATTGTCTCTTTAACCTCAATATTCCAACCTCTCCACAAAAGCATCTTTCTTTGCTTTTGAGGTTACTTCTACACAGCTGTCACATAATTTAAGGAAAAGGGTGATTTAACCTTCTCTAACTCAATCTACTGAAATTAGCTTTCACCCATTTGAAATATCAGTTTGTCTCCTGTGTCCCCACATAACATTGGAGTGATTCTTATATACATACAACAGCTGTGCAAGCCAGTTACTTACACTAGTGGTTCTTCTACTTACGGTCAGCCATCATGCTCTTTGTGTCTCAGTCTGCTGAGATTTGTGCATATGGCTTAAAAAAGGTAAATTCCTTTACTGAATTTCTGAGGGGGAACAAAAATAAAATTGATAGAATTACTTCTCTCTTTAGAGTTCACCATGTCCATAAGTCTTTGGAAGAATGTGTCGTAAGTGTTAGGAGCTGCACTTGAATGTTCTTAGACTCCAAAGTACTGTGTGCTGGAGATAAACCTAGATAAAGCCATTCCAAAGATGATATAATATGTTTTGTGGTAAGATACAATAAAAGATTTGCTTTCTTAAGGTCACTAGTGCTTGAAGTCTACTTCTATTTAAGGAGGAAAAAAACCCACAGAACACCTGAAAAGTTTAAAGGACTGATTAAAACAAGGTCCTCCCTCCTCCCCCCCCCCCCCCC
>VZSC01000558.1:52791-91624 GCA_013398225.1 Steatornis caripensis
GCCTTAGCAGTGAAGACTGAAGCAAAGAAGCATTCAGTAATTCCACCTTCTCTGCATCCTCTGTCACCAGGGTGCCCTCCTCATTCAGCAGTGGGCCCACATTTTCCCTAGTCTTCCTTTTGCTTAGTGTACCTCTAGAAGCCTTTCCTGTTGTTCCTGACCTCCCTTGCCAGCTTCAATTCCAAGTGGGCCTTAGCCTTCCTCGTTGCATCCCTGCATGCTCTGAAAACAGTCCTATATTCCTCCCAAATGGATAGTCCTTTTTTCCACATCCTGTACATTTCCTTCTTCCCTTTGAGTTTTTCTAGAAGCTCATTTCTTGACTATGCAGTTCTCGTGCCTCCTTTACTTGAATTCTTACTCATAGGGATGCACCGGTCTTGAGCTTGGAGGAGGTGGTTCTTGAATATTAACCAGGTCTCTTGGGCCCCCGGCCTTCTAGAGTCCTAACCCAAGGGATTCCTCCAAGTAGGTCTTTGAAGAGGGCAAAGTTAGCTTTCCTGAAGTCCAGAGCTGTAATCCTACTTGTTGTTCTGCTTCATCCACGCAGAATCCGGAACTCCACCAAGCCAAGGCTGTCCTCAACCTTCACATGCCCGATCAGTTCTTCTTTGTTCATTAGTATCAGGTCCAGCAGGCCTCCCCTCCTTGTTCGGTCCTCCACCACTTGTTAAAAGGTTATCATTCATGATCTGCAGGAACCTCCTGGTCTGTGCGTGCCTAGCTGTATTGTCTTTCTAGCAAATATCAGGGTGGTAGAAGTCCCCCATGAGAACCAGGGCCTGTGCCTGTGAGGCAACTTTCAGCTGTCTGTAGAAGACCTCATCAACTTCCTCATCCTGATCAGGTGGCCTGTAATAAACAACCACAATGGTGTCACCCATATTGGAGTGCCCCCTAATCCTTACCCATAAGCTCTTGACTCGTTCTTCATCGACCCCTAGGCATATATCAATGCATTCCAGTTGTTCTCTCACATAAAGAGCAACTCTACCACCATGCCTTGCTATCCTGTCCTTCCTAAAAGTTACGTAGCCGTCCATGTGTGCACTCCAGTCATGCAAGCTGTCCCACCATGTTTCTGTAATTGCGATGAGATCATGGCCCTTCGACCGCTCTAATTCTAGTTACAACTTTCCTGTTTTCATACATGGCTGTTTGGTCTTCAGCAAAGACCGTCTATTTTTAAGGGCATCTGACTGAAGGAGATGGGCTAGATGCAAAGCACTGTGAGCTCCTGTATAATGCCGTTCTTCTACTTCCTTCTACGTGCGTGTATGTGAACATGCAGTATGTAATCTACACATAGCACCAGTCAGCATGGTCTTTTGCTTCCTTAACCGATGTGTACCATAAGAAACATGTTCCTTTGGGCATTTAGCAAAACTTGCCCCCCCCATTTTCACACCCAAAACAGTGTCAACTCAGAAAAACAATGAATTTTACTGTCAGTCGTATAGTTATTCATTTTTATTTGTATAATCATCCAAAATTCCTTTCTTCCTCATTCCCGTTCTGCAAAATGTCTCAAAACTTCTGATTCCCCTCTTCATATCCCCCACAACCACTAAATATTATATTCTTCCCTCAGTGCTTTATCTTTATTCCTACAATGCCAACACCAGAGAATCCTGGGATCCTGTGTTGCTTTGTTGTGAGACCACTAGACTTCTCTTGCTTTCTCTGTCAGTGCTCCAGCGCTGTGTCCTGCTTAAAATCATGTTAGACATTATAACAGGTCTTCTTCATCTACTTCCTAACTCTAATTTATTTTCTGTTAAGCTTCATTCATCTCTTTTCTGTTGCTCTCCCAAAACTGTCATAGAGAAAGCAGCCCAAGCAAGCTGATGGTGATGCTTTTGGGATCCACAGTTGGTGCTCTATTAGCAAGAGCAATGACAACTTCTATTGGTCAGTGGAGATTCTTGCACCAGTAACGTACAAACCAAATCACAGCCAGGGCTCTTCAGCTAGGTGTTTGAAGAACTCCTTTTAGACCAAGGAAGGAATGACAATGGTTCACCAGGTATGTTTTTCCTCCTTATTGTCCAAAAGTAGTTAGTGGGTCATGAGTTGCAGAGTCCTACTATTTATCTGTACACAAATTGAACAGTTTTGAAGGTAACGCCAAAGCTCCAATGAAAGATTGGGTTTTGGATCTTCTTACATCCTTTTGACACAACTAAATTAGAAGTGCTCTGCTCTTTGGTAAGAGCTAAGTGCTAGATCTACAAAGGAGTTCCATTGCTTACCTCCCTTTAACGTCAACCAATACTAAATTACTACTACAGTATAAGACACATATAAATACCTTTTGTGAATGTAATCCTGAATGCTTAGGGACCAGGTCTGGTAGACCTACAATGAAATGCTATAGGTTCAGAGCCTTCTGCTGCAGTCCCTACTCTCCTACTGGATAGTACTTAAAAGTGTTCATGTATTAATTTATTCTAGCAGTTAATGTTGTACAAGAACAGACCTCTTGTTTCATTAGGTCTTGCTTCCCTATTACAGTTGGCAGAGATGTATTACAGACTTCTGGAAATTCATCAAACTTCATCTTAGGCATTAGTCAAACTTTTGGCTACCACTCCCCCACCCCAAAGTTGTTCTTAAAATGCAAGTATCCGGTAGTTAAATTACTAATTCATCCTGCCGTTTCTCACAAATAACCAAGTAACTCACAAATAACTGCTTTCAGCACTACTCCCGCTTTAGTGGTGCCCTCAGGCACAAGTGATGGGGAAACTGACAGATAATTGCACCACTGTCAGGTAGACAAAAGTGT
This sequence comes from Steatornis caripensis, assembly GCA_013398225.1. Lineage (NCBI taxonomy): Eukaryota > Metazoa > Chordata > Aves > Caprimulgiformes > Steatornithidae > Steatornis > Steatornis caripensis. The sequence goes on from VZSC01000558.1 coordinate 55,580, forward strand.
AATCTTTTTCATATGCTCTCAACTGTACTGGTTTTGAAGGACCTAAAGAGGTAAAAACAATGAGGTATTTTCTAAGTGTGCGAGTATGATCCTGGACTAAGGAGGAGCAGCCTGTTTGGTAAGATAATCTCATGTCTTTACAGTTTCCTTTAACATAGACTGAAAATTTTATCTTGCTATTTCTAAATGAAATAAGCAGTTCATACTGAATGTACAAACATTTTAATATGGATGTTTCTTTTTTTTTGGGGGGTGAGAGCAAGCAGATTTTTATGTACTGCTCTGTAGCACAGCAACATGAGATAAATATGTCATATAGGATGAGCTACACAGAAGAGTTTTTGCATTCCCATTGCATTTAGCAGCCTAACCACATGCAAAGCTAAAAATGGCTTTGAGGTGCTTACCGCCTACAGAATCTACCCAGAAACCAGATGTCACTGCTAGAAAAATACAATAACCTCGGACATACTATGCTTTAGCTTTTAATAAATAGCAGGCTCCAATCATCAGTCACCTTCTTGCCAACTTTTTGTGTTGTAGTAATTGTTTCTTAATCCTGCTGTGTATTTTATTTACTCTCCTTTTTATGTTGATTTACTCTTTGTCACACACCTGTCCAATGAATTTGAAAATGACAATTTGGAAAAGGATTCATTTAACAATAAGCACTGTGTTTAAAACTCTGAGTTGATATGGTTTATTTTACTTCTGGAACCCAACAGAGTTTCTTCCAACTTGATTTGGTAGTCAGAAAAAAATAATCTTCAAATAAGGAGATTGTTTTGCAAGTATACAGTGACAGAAGTATCCTAGGAAGGTGTTTTTGCCTTGAGATATATTTATTTTTGAAATGCAGGTTTCAGAAATGCAAATTACTCTTTTTTGACTGCTACATTTTCTTTAAGAGGAGATGTTATCCTTGAGGTTTTCATGTTAATATAATTTTATGAAATTTACAGATTTTTTTTCTCCTCTGTTGCACTACATATGTTGTTGATCTGTGGACAATGTATGATGAGAAGTATGTTATGAATGGTAATGGTTAAAGCCTACTGTCATAGCATGGAAACAGTCTAGGAATAATAGTTTTCAGATTGTCTGAGAAGTCTGTCTGTCTGTATATATTTTCTTTTTAAATCACTCAATTTTTTTGCTACATGCTAATTTTCTCAGTAGAAAATCATAATGCCTTTAACAGATGATCCTTTCTACATAAAGGACCACTGGTATACGGATTTTTTTTTCTTTTAACTGTAAAGCTAAATGAAGAGAAGAGAAAACTTTGTATTTCATATAAACAAAATATAACGTAAGGGAAGGGTTTTTACAACATGCTACGTAATTTTGTCCTTATTTTTATACCTGTGTTTGTTTCTCCTCAGGATTTGCGAGACCCTCATAAATCACAGTATGTGCCCGTGTCGTAACATGTTTATTCTCATTTCTTTGCTATGTCTTAAAGCAGTACTACTGTCTCACTGAGGACCTGAATTCAGAGACTGAGATTCATCCTAACTGTCTGGAGGGGGACCAGTAGACCTCCTGAAGGGAGATTAGGCTCATTTTACCTTTCTTCTCACAATATTATGGAAGGAATCAGGAAGACTGAATTCTTGAGTTAAGCAATTCAGATGAGTGCCTATAGACAAAGTTACTTGACATGGTCTCTTAGACATCTTGTAGCAAATTTACAAGAATGTAAATATCAAGAGTTCTTCTCTAACAAATGTGACCANAGGAGCTGAATTCAGAGACTGAGATTCATCCTAACTGTCTGGAGGGGGACCAGTAGACCTCCTGAAGGGAGATTAGGCTCATTTTACCTTTCTTCTCACAATATTATGGAAGGAATTGGGAAGAGTGAATTCTTGAGTTGAGCAATTCAGATGAGTGCCTATAGACAAAGTTACTTGACATGGTCTCTTAGACATCTTGTAGCAAATTTACAAGAATGTAAATATCAAGAGTTCTTCTCTAACAAATGTGACCATTTTTTTTCAGTGGTGACTTGTTATAACTCTATAACAAATCATAGCACAGAAGGGGTGATACTGCAGTAGTACCCAGGGATGAGAGTGTCCTATATTTCTTTCGCATCTTGGAAGATACAGATTTTTCTGTGTTCTGGACTGAGCCACTGAGTCCTGCTCTTAGCATAAACTGTAGCTTAGAATTCGGCACCATTTTTATATGTCTTTTCCTTTCTGTACAGCAGAAGATCATGGCTACTGTTCAATAATTTTTTTGTTTAGCTCTGCAAAAGTAATTCAAATGATAATATGGAGGGGTGGTGGGTTTGAGGTTTTTCATTGTTTTTCCTATGTTTAGGAAAATATGGACTATTAGTATAGAATGGAAAACTATAAAGATTGCTGACTTTGGATGCTAGATTAATCTCATGTATTGGTATGCTCCAGGTACCAGACATAGTTATTGGATATGTGATATGAATGGGAGAAAAATGTTGCCTCATGGTCTATCAGGAAAGTTGTTAAAATTGAAGTTTTCTTTTTCAAGGAAGTGGGTCTGTTCCATGTTGTCATGGCAAGGCTGTGAGCTGGGATTAGAGCACACTTGATGGTTGAGTTTGCTGCTCCTGTGTTGCAGACAGATGGAAGGGTTGAGGTTACTGCTGGGACACGATCTCCTCTCATTCCTTTTAGTAGCTGACATACATCCTTTTTACTTCCTCAGATACAGAAGTCAGGACAGCTCAGTGTAGGAAAGGTCGCTGGTCACGCCATGCTGTTTTAGATGACTACCTGTTTTGCTTATGTAGCTCTCAGCTGACTGTCTTTCTCAGACTTCAAAAATTTGGTTTCCTGTGACTTGAACTAAGAAAATTCACCATAATATCAATGCGTGTTATGTAACTCATCTCCTTATTTGATCAGCTATTTCTGAATGTCGTGTCTATTAACAGACGCATACTTCCTAATATCAATGTGCCAAATACATACATGAAGCTCAAAACCGCACAAAATCCATGCAATGATAAAATAGAGTTCAGTTCACGAACCAATATATATTTAAAGGATGTTGTGCCTTAATGCAAGCACTGATATTTATTCAGCTTCAGAAATTCACTCCAGAACTCTGAATAGACAAATTAAACATGGTATCTGCTAAGAAGTGTTAATGGTATAAAAGATAGGCACAAAGAAGACAGAATATTTTCATGAATTCAAGAAATATGTGCATATATGGAAAAATTAATGAAGTATTCTCACTTGAAATAGGATTTTCACAGAGACTTGGTTGAAGAGAATAGGTTATGTTCTATGCATGGGTTGAGCATGGCATGAATGATTAAAAGGGGAATAGAAGTAGCAGTTAAATAGGCTATTGATAATGAGACTGCTAAGATTGGAAGAGCCAAGAGGTTATTTGGATGTTTAGTACAAAAAATCCAAGATGAGAGAGCAATTTTCACAGAATTCTGAAGGTAAAAATATTGACATATTTGCATATTGTGAAGGGAGAATTTTCTATAGAGCACTTGATAATTATACAGGACTGCACATTAGGACAAAAAGGTAAATGTGACTTGATGTCACAGTCACGGTTAATTCAGATGCCCCAAACTCTGCTGGTGAAAGGAAGGGGAAAAAATTTGTCTGCCTTCTCAGTTGCTTACAGTGGCATCTTAATCCTGGAATATGTCTTAAGTTTAAGTCTTAAGTCCATTTCTGCTCTGTTTTAGAGCAATAGTGAGTGGGTTGTCCCACTGTTTTGGGGTTTGTTTAATTGTTCACTAAATGTCTTTCCGGGAATAAAAACAAATTAAGGAAATAAAACACTTTTTTATTTCTCTGTGGATTCTGCTTTATTCTATGAAGCCATAAACTTTGGAGTTGCGTTCTTGTACAGAGTTATCTCTGTTCTCTGTAGTTTCCTCTCACACTGTTTTTGCTGATGGAAAGTATGCCTCTGCGTATAAGTTTTTAATGCTTTGCAATAATCCCATAGGATTTGTGACTCATGGACTGTACTGAGTCTGTGAGGATAATTTGTATTTGGATAGGAACATAAATCTTGCAATCCCTTGAGATAAGAATTTTTATATGATTTCTTCAATTCTTCTTGTTTATTTGAAATAAAAAAAATTAAATTACTTGAAGGAGATTTTGAGAAGAAAACCATTAAACAAGATACATAGTTTTCTAGAGAAACTGATAATAAGCAGAGGGAAAAATTGCTGCATCTTTGAAAACAAGCTAGTGGAGCAGTTGCTGAGCCATAAACAAAAGGATGCTCAAATATATTGGGTTCTTAAACAAAGCATGTTTCAAAAACGCTAAATTCATTTCTCAACCACACAATCAATCACTCAAATTATACCTATTATGAAGGCAAGAAAGTCCTTGTCTCCAAATCTATGCAAGGTGAAAGATTTCAAAGAATAAAACCCAGTGGATTTGTGTTTCTGCAACATTTATTTTTGCCATTTACTGGTTTAGAACATTTTCAATGCTCCTCAGTTTATAAAAGGTTCACAAGAGGTTAATGGCAGTTCTTGCTAGAAGAACCCATTTAAGAATGGATGAATTCTTACCCACTGTCCTGAGACAGAAAAGGAGTTAAAATGAAAGTGCCACATCGTTAAGTCTGTCCTTGTCAAGTCCATTTTATTTATCGTTAAGGCCACTGTCACATAAATAAGCTTTTACATGGCATTGTATTATATATACCATGTATATCAAGTACTATATTTACAATGGTTTATATCTCCCAGCTATGCAAAGTGATAAAATGCTGCTGATTGTATGCTGAATTTCTTGTCTTTTTGATTGAACCTAGCTGATGATATATCTCTGTTCAGTTTCACAGTAGACCTTTTTTTTTTTTTAACAGAGAACAATGAAAAACTATGAATTTGGAACAAGTATCTTGTAGAACTCTTTCTTATAACTATGACACAAATTTGGAGAGACAAAGCCTCATGGTCTTGCATCTGCAGCTTACCTCTAGTGGCATGCAGAATTCCTAGTGTATATGGGCAGCTGTCGTGGGCATGAGTGGTTAAGGTTTAACAGTCACTCAAAGAATCACTGTCAAGATATGAGGGAGAAGTGATTTTTAATATAAGTTTGTAAAACGCGCGACTTCACAGAATTTGATGGCAAGATTCACTCACTTACTATGTGAAGGGATTGTGAAAGGGAATTGGGTCAGAGTGGTGTTTAGGTGCAACTGTCATGGTGAATGGCGAGGGGGGAGCAGAGAGAAGTGATTATAGAGTGGTTAGATGGGGAAATCGATTCAGGGTTATGTTAGAGTGATGTATATAGGGTTTAGGGAAAAGAGCATAAGGAGTGCCCTCCCATTGAGTCATGAGGTTCAGAAAGGACCCCCTTGCTTTCTAAACTTCTGAGAGTAAGAGCTTATAATGGCACAAAGTCAGAATTAAGCTGTAATGAATCAGCATATGATGGAAAGCAGGCTCTGAAAAAATGTGTCTTTTTAGTGTTGCCTTGCAGCAGCTTCTGCACTAAGAAAAACTGCCTTGCAAATACAAATCTGTGGTAATCCTTCACTGCTGTGACTTCCCCCAAATCCATGGGATGGCTATGTCAGATTGGAAGAGGCACCACAGCTGGGACAGATGGCAATAGGCTATGCCTTGTCTCATCAGCCCTATTGCTACCTCTCTGTGGTCTCAGGGCTGGGGAGAGTGGAGGGCAGCTGCTCTAAGGCCCCATGCAATTCGGTGCAGTTATAAACAAGTTGTGTGGCAGGAGGTGACTCTGAAGGGCAAGCAGCACATCTGAGGTTTGTGAAACTTTAAAACTTTCACAATGTCAGTTGGTTTCTGTGGCTCCTGCTCATATCAACTTCAAGAGCAGGTGTTTTAATACAGGGAGAGTAAAAGCTTCAGCTTTAACTGTCTTTTAGATGGGCAAAATACTGCTGCGGCAGCAATGTAAGGGACTCAGCATAATGTTTCTAGAACAGGAACACCTCCAGTTTGAAGTTATAGTGAAAACATAGCAGGAATGAATATTATAACTCTCATTATAACTTCAAGGAAGGGAATTGAATTAGAGCTAGTGGGCAATTTTCCAGTGGAAAGGCTTTTTTCCATCAGAACTTGATGCTTCAACAAAACTGAACTTCATCTGGAAAAGCACTCACAGAATTTGACAGGAAACACTCTTTAAGTGAGGGAAGATTATTTTTATCAAGAAAAGAGCAACAGAGAGACTGAATTCTAATTTTTTTTTAATTTATTTTTAGCAAGGTTGTTTGTGGTCATGTGGATTGAGTTTGTATCTTGGTTTATGACCTGTATAAAAGTAGTAAGGGCTACACAAGGAAGACAGACAGTTGGAAGTAGAATCATTCAGTTCCATGGACAATCACTCATCTCATTTTTCTGTCAGTGAGATTTGGAGGCAACTTCTGACTATGGTATGCAGCAACCTGAATCTTTACCCATCCCACACACCTCTTGCAGCTTAACCACTCAGCTACTGGTTATTGTAAGATAGCTGAAGATTTTTCACATTTTTCTAAAAGTAGGAGTTCCTGATAGAATGAAAGAAATATTTTAAAATTTCACAGTACAGTTAAACTATTTAGTATAAATACCAGAACTGGATGGCAAAGAATCTATGTCAGGAACGATTCAGTATTTTTTTCAAATGGGTCAAACTTCTTGAGTTATGATACAAAATTTTAAGAAAAGTACCCTCAAATGTACAACTGAGTTGATTAAGAGAGTGATAGTAGCAGTTCCCATGGGAAATGTCTGCCAGCTGACCATCAGACACGCTCATGGACAAGGTGGATATTGCTTTATATAGGGGTAGCTGTTCTTCAGGACTCCTTTCTCCACAGATTTAAAATTCTTCATGTGTACTATTCTGTTTTCTAATGCTGAACTATAATACGTTTTTCCTGAAGGCATTACTCACTGTGAAATTAAGTAATAGTCCTACATGCAATCATTTATAGGTAACTGCTCTAGCCATTTCATCTCTGAGCCTCACTAATTTCTTGGAAAGTTGTTCTTTATTCTCCTTATAAATGGTTTTGTGTTTGCCAATGTAAGCATAAAACAGCCCAAGTCTGAGGGAAAAAAAAACAAAATTAGTATCTCTAACTTTCAGGATATGTCCAAAGACAGTAAATCAGTGGATTGCTAAAAGCTTCTTCCAGAGCTCTGCATCATCCAAATTTACAATAGATCCCAAGGCATTCTTGGGTCAAATAAATAATACTGCAAACACTGGATTTCCGTTGTTCTCCTTTAATTTAAGGTCAAATTTACACAGAGCACTGCATTAAGCTTTTAGAACATCATACAAAGTTTTAACAGAACCAGAAGGTGAAAGTACTTCCCGGGGATGACAAATAATCTTTTATTGGGATTTAGAGGATATACTTGTTCAGAATTTCTCTGGTTTTGCAATTCTTTACCCAATACAAACGTGACTCAAAGTGTAACAGACAGCGTTCCTTGTAATAACAAAGTGATAATGCTTTTAGCCTGGCTTTATAGTAAAACCAGGCTTATGCAGTCATGTTACCTGTCTTTAGTTCACCCCAATAATTTTTTTATGTTGTCCAGTTTAGACATATCTGGCAAAAACTTAAAGGTATAAAACTCTTACAAAATCAGATAGAGATCTCAATTTGTTTTCCTGCGAGTGCTGCACGTAGCTGTTAGCCCTGAGCTGATCCAGGATAAATCAACCAGCCAAGAAGTCTACAAAGACTTATCAGATTGTCCATAGCTCTGAATCAACCAGCTGCATGGTGGCTTGTGTTTGGTCAAAGTGCTGGGGCAGGATGAAGGACAAGTCTGGGATCTGGAGGAGGAAAGGGAAATATATTTTACTGTCGTTGGGAGAGGTGTGGTGGGAGACTGGGTTTTGCTATTTCTGCATAGGAAATAACTTGGAAGGCAAGTGATGGCCATGTTTTTTTTTTTAAGAAAAAAAATTAAATATACAAATGTATCTATTTATGAAAAATTTTAGGAGTTTCATCCAGTGCCTGTTACCTTTTTGTAACAATTTTGGCTTTGGAGTAAGTGCTGTGTCTTTAAAGCTCAAAATCATACTGTTTCCAATTACAAAGTCACATCAACATTTTGGAAAGAGAAAAGGAAGCCCTGGAAGTCTAATAACTGTATCTAATATAAGACATATCCCAGTACTATAGTTCATGTTTCATTTTAATTTATTTTGAATAATCCTCTTCAGTTGTTTTGTGGTTCTCCCTTGATAAACTGCTGTAATACCTGTTACAACCCTAGAGAATTTCTGCCAAGTGTTCAAAAATGTTATGTGTTGGAGATCTCAAGCCTGAAAAATAGAGATTATGTTCACTGCTAATTTCATTTCCCTTGAAGTAGAGTAAAAAAGCAGTAAACTGGAAGAAATTAATTATGTTGGAGTAAAGGGTGCACAAAACAGTCTATGTAAGGCAAATGATTATGATGGGTAGATATCTTGACTGCTTCTTCAACGCTAAAAGATTATTTTCTTTTAAAAGAGATGAAATTGAATAGCTTAAGATTCAAACTTTAAGTTTGACCTTCTTTAAGTTTCTTAGACTTTTCTGTGGATTAAAGGAAAATCATCCTATATGTGTTTGGAGCCTGATACTCCTCCTCAGATTAAACTTAAATGAAGGCAGCCTTATTTGAAGATGGTGAAATTGTTCCAGTGTAAAATTGGCTCCATTGTAAGGGTAGTCAAGCCAGTTAGTGGCTTTCTTCATTTAGCTAGCTTTTCTATCACCCTGTGACCCCTCCCCAGCTGGGAAGAGAAATCAGGAAAAGGAAAGATTTGTGGATTGAAATAGAAACGGATTTAGTAAAATAATAATAACAAACAAATATTAATGCCAGTATTAATATATAATACACAAAGTTATACTCAGCCCATGTAGCGGTGGTGAGCTGCGCGCTCCCAGCAGGGAATGCAGGATGCCAAACTCTGCGAGCACCACAGCTCCAGCGCCAGCGCAATGGTCACAGCCAAGGGGAGAGCCGGCCTTGGGAGCAGAAGGGCGGGCGAGACTTTCCAGGGATGGTCACCAATGAGGAAGAAGGGCCATCCCCAGCAAACTTTCCACTTTATAGTGAGTGTGATGTTTATGGTATGGATTACTTCTGTTTGCCAGCCTGGGTCAGCTGCCCTGGCTTTTTCTCCTCTGAACTTTAGCACTGGGCTTACTCAAAACTGCTAAGGGCCTTAATCACTATGGAAATCTGCATACTATGGCTGGCCACGAACTAAAACAAAGTGTCTTATCAATTTTGTTCCCACCAAATTGGGTGCTTCAGTCTTCTCAACCACGCAGCTTTCCTGAATAGGAAATTGATGCTATGATTCTATCCCAGAGAAACCAGGACAGTAGCAGTACACGAAAGATGATGGCAGTTTTGCCCATGGGAAGTAGATATAGTTACTTTAGTCTCTGCAGGATATCTCTCTCACCGCACTTTACTTCAGAGTACAGAAAATAGAGTAAATGCAGTGGTCACATCATGAAAATCATACTTATCCAAGGCCATTATTAGAAGTTTGAGTTTCTAGTGTTCAAAACATTTAAAGGTGAGATATGAAGCTCTGCATACTGAGATCCAAAGGATGGCAGTTATGCACATGAAGCTTCTCAGTCATCTTAGTGAAAAAAGAGAATGTAAGATGAGGGAAAATTTAGTCCTGCTCAGACTGGAGACAACTTCCCCCTGGTCTCTTCAGTAGCTCTGAATTCGAAAGATGGCTATTAGCATTTTTTAATGTGGGAAGAGAAATAGTCTTGCAGTTAAATTATGTACCTCAGCAACAAGGGTTTCAGATCTGTTCTCAAGTTTCCTTGCACTGTGTCGGTAGTGTAATTGCTCTGCTTCCTCACCTGGAAAAATCTCTGTATTTCCAATTTGTCACCGTTAAAAAATCAGCTGTTACTATAGTAGTATTTGATATCATTACGGTTTGATCCAGGTTCTCTTTTCTACCTAAGCTCCACTCAGTGCAGGAATAGACTTGGGTAAGTAGAAACACTAATAATACTTTCATCCTTAAAAATGAGTGGTGCTAGTTCATACTGCAGTAGCATGTGTGTTGTGATTTAGGCCTGGCTGACAACAAAGCCCCCTGCAGCCACTGGCTCACTCTTCCCTCCCTGGTGGGATGAGGAGAAAATGTGATGAAACCTGGTGGGTTGCAACAAGAGCAGGGAGGGTTCACCCACCAATTATGGTCATGAGCAAAAATAGACTCAACTTGGGAAAAACCCCAATTTAATCAGTTATCAATCAAAGCAGAGTAGGATAATGAAAGATAAAACAAAATCTTAAAATTACCTTCCCCACCCCTCCCTCCTTCCTGGGCTCGAGTCTCCTTGCTCCCGATGTCTCTCCCTCCTCCCCCTCAGCGGTGCATGGGGACAGGTAATGGGGGGTGCAGTCAGTTCACCAAAGATTGTCCCTGCCATTCCTTCCTCCTCAGGTGGGGAGGGCTCCTCACATGCTTCCCCTGCTCCAGCTTGAGGTCTCTCCCATACAAGACAGTCCCTCATGAACCCCTCTGCCGTGAGTCCTTCCCATGCGGTGCAGTCCCACAGGAATGCACCAACCCAGTGCAGGCTGCCTGCAGAATTGTGGTCTGTTTCAGGAGCAGGCACCTCCCCTGGTGTGGGGTCCTCCACGGGCTACAGGTCTGTATCTGTAGCCCCTCCCTCACTACCAAAGCCGTTCCACGCAGACCCAACACATTGTGCTCCAGCTGCAGACACACCAGTAAGTCGGGCTCCAGTGCGATGTAGAAATATTCAAAATATCTGCGGAGGAACTAGACTGGGTGAGTTGCTAGAAGCAGTAAAATTCAGCAGGTTTTGAGTTTTCAGCTGGGGAAAATGGACTGCAGGGAACAAGATGCACAGAGAACTAGAAACTTCTACCCTGAGTGTTCCTCTGGATGCACATCCATAAGGCACACTGATCCACCTGGTGTCACAAAGCTCAGTCATGCGGCTTCCACTACATCCTCGTCCTTGGCAGTAGTACATTAGTTGCCTAGTCAGAACCATACCCATAGTTAGACCTGTGATGTTTGCATATAATTTCCCAGAAATTATGAAGTTTAGGTGTAGTGAGAAAATGTTTGCATAGATATTCTTAAAGCATCATTTTCAGGGAAGTAATGTGAAATTTTGAACTGCAAAGTTTCAAGCAAAAATGATTTAACAAACCAGAACAGTTCAACTGCCACTTAAAAATATTAACTGATGTAAATAACACATTACACATGCATAAACACCTTATTTACTAACATTTTCAGATAGAAAACAGTACTGGGTTTAAACAAAAGCCAACTTTGAAATACATTGTCCAAATGCATGTAGGAAATGTTGCCTGATTTGATTGTATAAATTCTAACAGACTTAGTATGGTCATCTTTTACACTGAAAAACAGGGAGAAAACCAACATTTTCTTCTGTCTTTCAAAGTGGCAGTGACCTTGGAGAGGGATCAATACGAAGCTTGGGCACCACTATGTACACACTGCTTTGGAAATCTATTGAATCTAGTGATTTGCCATCAATGAGATTCTCCTTACAATGTAGCGTAATACCATCAGTGTAGCTATGACACTTTTCCTCTGCCTAAAATAACTGGTGATATTCCCATTGAATTGTAGGTGCTGGAACAACAACTTGCTCCCTCTAAAATGTTACTGTTTCTGATCACCAGGCACCATGCCTGGGGAATGCTTCTCTGCTGGTCACGCACATATTTTTGTTCTACTTCTCTGCCTTGTGTGAGTTTGTAGGGAAAAATTTCAGGTCTTTTTGTGACTACATTACTATCTGTTGTTTTGTATAACTTAGTGAAGTGAAGGACTTCAAAAAGATGCAGAAGACATCACATAAAAATTGAGTTCCTAAGTCTGTGCGGCTTGTAAAAGTCCATTCCAGGTCTGATTAAGATTTGAGACATATCTGCTTAAAACAATGGCAACAAATAATCCAAGAATAGCAACATCAAATGTAATAAACCCATGCTTAGAAGTATGCAGAATCCTGTGTTTGGCTATATCTTGGAGTCGCTGCAAGAGATCATTTGGGGTATAGAACTCAATAGGAATAGCCATGGAAACAATAAAATTCTATACTAATTTTTTTTTTTAATGAAGAGTAGGTATCCAAGAGTAGGTATCCAAGAAAAACTTAGTTTGATTTACACTGCACGCTCTATTTTCCTCCTTTGAAATGTCAGAGAAAAACCATGGCAAAAATGAGATATAAGAATGGATGCAAATGCAGGCTGAAAAAGCAAAGTTATTAAATTAGTTTTTGAGATGAAACAAAGTATTTCATTGTGAGGAGAGATTAACTATAGTTTCAAGTCACTTGAATTGGGATTGCTTTACTCTCACATATACTTTAAATAAAGCACAACTGTTAGGAAGTAGCTTCAAGCATTTCTTTATGAGCGTGAGAACCTGTAAACTTGCACAAATGAATAAATGCAAATAGTTGGAACAGAAGTCTGGGGCCTGCTTCTGCTGAAGTCACTTGCAGAACCCCAAAATGACTTTTCGGATGTGAAACTAGAACCTGCTCTGTACAGTAGGCATCTCCTACCAGTTCTGTGTATTTGAAACACAGCTGCTTCAATAACGGTAGCATGTACAGAAGCTGGAACTGTAGAAAAATGACGGGACATCTCAAGGTCATCACACCCAACCTGGCAAATGGCCTAGGGCATTTGCTCAGGACCTTGTCCTGTCAAGTTTTCAATACCTTTGAGGATGAAGATTGCTCAGATGGGTAAGCAGTTCCTGTGGCTGATCGCCTTCATTGTGATTTTTTTTTTTCATAATCCTTGTGTGTGTCACCCATCATCCTATTGCTGTACACTACCAAGAACCATTTGACTCCATTGTCTCAGTGCCCCATTAGGCAGAATTTCTGGCTAGATCACCATTAGCCTTCTCCTCAAAACTGAACAAACTTGTCTCTCAGCTTGACTCTGCACGCCATGAGGTTCAGCACACTGTCCATCTGGGTAACCTCTGCTGGAATTACTGCATGCAAATTGCTTCAGAAAGCAAGAACTCTAAATTAATATGAAAGGTTCTTATTTCATTAAAGTGGTATTCTTTATCAGAAAAAAGAGAAATAGTGTTTATGGGCCCACATTTTATAAATTAGGTTTATAAATAGCTATTGCATTACACCTCACATCACCAATGTAGACCCAGAACCTTCATTTTAATATATATTTTGTGAGCTGCATGAAGTCTTTGCAGTGATTGAAATTAATATTGAACAGAATAAACATTTCTCCCTTTCTCCTTATATTGTTTGCAAAAGGTCAATGTGCAATATTAACAAAATTCTCCTGGAAATCCAGAAAGGTAAAAATCAGAGCCTGCATGCAGAAAGAGATGTAATCAAACACAGAATACAAATTAAACAAAGGACCCTTCTTGTTTCATAAGTTGTGCTGTTATTGCACATGTAAATCCATTGTTTTATTTTCTCCTCTCTGGCAGTGTCATCTCTCTTAAAATTGTTAATGTTAGAGGAGATGTGAAAGTTATAATCAAAGGGTAATTAAAATCAAGTTTTAAAATTCTGAATCACTCAAACAGAAGGATAGTTCAGAGTCTATTGTGGGACTAAGCAGTTAAAATTATCTGATTTTTAAATTAGTTTGATGATACAGCTAATAGTAAACATTTCAGAAGTTCTGGATACAAAAAGAAACTTAAGTATTGTGATGCCCATGTCTGCAAAAACTCAGCCTGGAGGCTGGATCCAACAGTGAAAATCCCAATGCTGAGTTAAGTCAGGACTTAACCTGAGATTCACAAGCACATGCCAAGTACCAGGTGCCTAAATAGGCCAACAGATTGTGCTACGCAATAGGAGCTTGCTGAAATTCTGCCTTACCTGCATTCAGGTACTGAGGGTATGGATTTCTGAAGGACTGGCTGGATCACCTCTGTCCCCTTTGATGCAAACCAAAGTGGTATTATTCGGGACATGTAACAGATTTGTGGTTAGCCGAAGCAGTTATTTTAAGGTCTATGCACTCCTTGGTACTGTGTGTTCTAGACACATCTACTGTGTTACATGAGAGCACCAGTACAGACAATGAAGAGGGCAGTGGTGGTGTTCTTCCTACTTTTTGCAAAGTCTGAACCATTATGCAGTTGGGAACACAAGATTCAAGAGACAGTAAAAGAAGACTAGCATGAGGGATCATGCATTTACATTAATGTTAGGGTACCTACTGGGGAAAGGGCTACTGCCAGTCCCCAATCCTTGCTCCTAAGGGTATTTTATGCATTTTAAATCAAGGAGTTACTGAACAATGCCCCCATATACTCATGAGAACAGAGTCTGGTAACCATAGCTTTCTTTTTTCTTCGAGGAGGGTCCTAGCCTTACTTATCCGATGGTTAGATACTCTTATGGCAAATACGAACTGAATTTCTCTTTGGTATCTGGAAAGCACACTTGTCCTGCTCCCTAGAGGAAGGTTCTGGGATAGTGTATAAGGGTGGCAGCACTCCTTTTTCTTTAAGCCATGTATTTAATGGGAACAGCTGAAAATGCTATGCTTTATATAAACTTCTGCACTGGTAGTGTGTTCTTAGCATTTCCATAGGCCTGTAATGCCTAGCTTGTGAACCCCAAACAGGCCTGCATGTAAAACAGGGAGCACAACTGTCAGCACAGATAAGAACCTAAGAGTTCTGACCATAAACATTAGCAAAACTCAAGGTATGCAGGTACTTCTCAAGGTATGGTGTTAATAGCTTGCATTTCTCACTTAGATGCTTCCATACCACCTAATTTTCACCCAGTGCTTAATACTTTTTTTTTTTTTATTACAAACAATGCAGGTGCTTGCTTTCACCCTGAGGAATGTGAAGAATAATGTAAGGGATACTATTTTCCAGTTGTGAAGGAGTGTTGAGGAAATAAATGCTGCAAACCAAGGTGGAATGCTACCAGATTTCAGGTGGCATGTTAGCATTGGATTAGATAAGTACATTAAACTCATGTGTCTGCTCACTCTTTGTTCCTTTGTCTCAGTAGGGGTAACGGGGATGATGATAGAATCATTAGCAAATCAAAATGCTCCCAGAAATCTTTTGCTTTAGAGCAAGAATATTTAAGTGTCATCAGGGTCCATTCCAGCTACGACACACAGCCAAATGCCATTCCTCTCCTGTTAACGCAAGAACGGTAGAGCAGGGAAAGATAACGAAGAGCATTTGGTTGTTTAGAGAGTTTCTAAAATCAGCCTGGAAATCGAGCTAGCTCCCCAGATGTCATGGTGTTGCATTCACTTTCTCTTGCCTCTATTCAGACAATTCTGGTTGGTTTCAGCAAGACCTGGAAACTGACGCCAACTATGTGGGCAAAACAGGGTTATGCTCTGACCATATAAGCAGAAGAATTAAAAATTAAAGTAAGGCAAGTGAGAAGAACATCATGAACAACAGTGATTCGTGTAAGTTACAAGCTATACTTCCAGGCACAGTGGTTTGTAGTCATTTCTATAACATACTGTATTCTGGATTTGTACTTATTTTACAAAGTCAGCCATACTTGCATGTTTTAGTTTGTTTGTATTTTCACTAAACTACTAATCAGTGTTTCCTTCACGTAAGGAGATATTGCAAGGAACCAGCTCATTTCTGGCCTTTATTTATTAATTTAATTGTAAGAGTATTTATATGGGCAGATCTTCTTGGTGATGATGAAGAAACTATTAAATCCCTGTGGAGTATTGAAAGGATGTTTCTTCCATCTACAAAAGTCTGTCAAAACCCAGAATATTTTTGATTTTTCAGGTTGTTGACTGTCAGCTCACCCACTCCTGAGCACTATTCCTTCTTAGCATTTTTCTTTCCCTTACCTTGTTAATATCCCATGCATATTATTGATTTTTATTTGTCCTGTCCTGTCTTAGACTATGAGTTTTTCACAATGAGAAACGTGACACTATTTGTTCACAGTGCAGGTTTGCACTGTTTGCTTATTTAAATGCTTTACTGTCACTTATGAAGATTACAAAGGCATTTTCTTTTTTTTCCTTCTCTTCTTTTATCTCATTCTTATTGTTTCAATGCTTGTCTCTCATTGTCTAGCAATGACTATAATTCCTCCTTTATCTTCTCATGAAATAGAATGGGAAAACAGTCTACTAATGCTAGCTAAGGTGGAGAAGCTTTGGTATAAATTAAAATGTAGAATAGCTGGCATTAAAAATGTACTGCATTGCAATATCCCTTCAGTCATGCGTCATGCCATTTCAGTTTATAGTAGCCCAGACTGTTTGGATGAGACCAAGGGAGCTGAAACAGTGAAAATGAGTGGTTCTGTCTTGCCTGCAGTGAAAATATGACAGTCGGATTACAGTCTTCCTCATCAGCATGGCTGATTAATTTTTATACTCTCTGAATACAATAGTTTATACAAAATAAAGATTGAGAGAAACAAAGTTAACCCTTCTGAGGGTTTGTTTACACAGGAATCTTCAGAAATATTGAAGAAAGCTGACGGAGAACATGAAGCCAGCATTCTGAAGATTATTTTGCAGTTAATTAAAACCATTTTACTCNGGTGAAAATGAGTGTTTCTGTCTTGCCTGCAGTGAAAATATGACAGTTGGATTACAGTCTTCCTCATCAGCATGGCTGATTAATTTTTATACTCTCTGAATACAATAGTTTATACAAAATAAAGATTGAGAGAAACAAAGTTAACCCTTCTGAGGGTTTGTTTACACAGGAATCTTCAGAAATATTGAAGAAAGCTGACGGAGAACATGAAGCCAGCATTCTGAAGATTATTTTGCAGTTAATTAAAACCATTTTACTCTTCAGTCTCATCAGTGAAGGAGTTTGTAGAGGGTTTTAACATATGCTAAAGATGAGAACTGAATTTATACCCTTAATATGTTTGCCTTACTGTTTTGAATATTGAACATACAGCCTGTAACATACAAGTGAGTGAGTGCCAGTAGTGGAGTATCTAATGGAAACCTTTATTTTTATAATTAGGGAAAACACTTGCTGAAATACTTTTCGATGTAGAGTTAAGTAGAAAATTCTTGTGAACCTCAGACTTCAGTGGAATTGTAAAGGAGTACAAATTAATCTGTCCCTAAGCCTCAACTAGCAAGGAGTAGGGCACTGGTCATAGCATTTATCTATCATAGCATGTATTCGTTAATAGACATTTCCCAGTATTTAAGAATGTTCATATGGGACCAAACCAAAGGACCATACTACTACCAAAGACAGTATCCTGTCGTTGAGAATAATCAAAAGAGGATGCCTAGGAAAAGTTGCAGGAAGGGTGGAAGCAGAAATAACAAGTATATTGCATTTCCCCTGATGATCTATCAGACTCCAAACTTTTTTAGATTAAGCCAAATGTCGTCCCTGTGCAATTATTGACCCTCAGTGGTTTTTCTTTCATGAATCTCTCGAGTGTTCCACTGAAAATATTTAGCTTGTGTAAATGTTTAAAAGAATATTGCCATTCATTTAGATTCTACAGCTAAACACATAACAAATAATTGAAGGGGTGGGGGTAGAGATTTCCAATTACACAGGAAAAGCAGAAACATATAGACTCAATACATGACCCCTTTTTTTCTTTCATTTCAAATTATTTTCCAGAAAAATCTGGAGTACACAGTGCTTTAGAGTTATTGAAATCTGCAAAAAATCAGAAACCAAGGAACATTTTCATTGTTTATAGCATATTGTAGTATTTGGAAAGACTCAGTAACACTTCCATTGTTCGGGGGGTCTTGGCAGTAGTAGCACGACAAATTCCAAAACAGGTATTTTAAAAAGATGTAATATTTTTAAAATTATAATTTTTGCTTGAAATCAGTTTGAATCAGAAAGTTCCTACCATATGGCAGAGATAGAATATGAAACCATATGCATCCAGCAGTAAGACCGTGCTCCTGAGAAAAAACAGGCTGCTATTTTTATAGTGGCCAGAAGGTGTCAATACCCCAAAGTGAAGAAGCTGCCCAGTAACCAGACACAGATAGAAAGAGTGAGGATGGAACAGGGATTGTATGTATTTTGAATTTCTCAAATTGAAGGTTGGCTTTGTGAAGTTCTTCTGTTCCTCGCCACCACCAGGAAGGAAACCATCTTCTGAAAGGAAAGGGTGAAGGGAAATTAAGCAAATCTTCCATCCAGAAAGGAGGGACCTCTTAGTTTCTATTGATCCTCGGTAATCTTTATTCCCCATCCCCACTATTCCAAAGCTCTGTGGTTTCTGACTTCAGCCTTCAAGCCTCTGTACTCCTGAACCAGTCTGGCCTAATCCACACTAACACTGGAAAAGTGGAAAAGAGTGGGATACTTGCCTGTTTTGTTCATTGCAATGGAGGTTAATCAAAGCTGTTGAAGTGCTATTACACCCTATATGTCTCCTAAACGTACAATTCTAATACATATTGATGGATATTTTTCTATTTAAGATTGTAATACTTGTTNCTAACACTGGAAAAGTGGATAAGAGTGGGATACTTGCCTGTTTTGTTCATTGCAATGGAGGTTAATCAAAGCTGTTGAAGTGCTATTACACCCTATATTTCTCCTAAACGTACAATTCTAATACATATTGACGGATATTTTTCTATTTAAGATTGTAATACTTGTTAGCTGCTAATGTGAAAAAATCTTAAGTGAAAATCATTTTCAACATTTCAGTATTTATATGATTGTGTATAAGTAATGTCATTTTGGACCCATTATAGGCTTTTGTGAAATCTTGTAATGTTTTGTATAGTTAAATGATGTACTCCCTAGGTTAGGCTTTGGAACTTTTTCAATTAATACTAAAAATATAAATCTTTCCATATTACTATAGATTTAGCATTATGAGTACCGACTGTGTGGCTTTTAGGAAAGATGTGTGAGAGATCCTCCTCTACTCTGCTCTGGTGAGGCCACATCTGGAGTGCTGTGTCCAATTCTGAACTCCTCAGTTCAAGAGAGAAAGGGAACTACTGGACAGAGTCCAGTGGAGGGCTATGAAGATGATGAGGGGACTAGAGCATCTCTCTTATGAGGAAAGGCTGAGAGACCTGGGTCTGTTCAGCCTGGAGAAGAGAAGACTGAGAGGGGATCTCATCAACACTTATGAATATCTAAAGGGCAGGTGTCAAGAGGACGGGGACAGGCTCTTTTCAGACAGGACACAAGGGGCAATGTGCGCAAACTGGAGCACAGGCAGTTCCACCTGAACATGAGGAAGAACTTCTTTACTGTGAGGGTAACAGAGCACTGGAACAGGCTTCCCAGGGGGGCTGTGGAGTCTCCTTCTCTGGAGATATTCAAAACCTGCCTAGAGGTGTTCCTGTGCAACCTGCTCTAGGGGCACCTGCTTTAGCAGGGTGTTGGACTAGATGATCTCCAGAGGTCCCTTCCAACCCCTACCATTCTATGATTCTGTGATTCCTTGAGATATTTACTGATTTCCACAGAGGTAGTGCCTACAGGATGTATCCTACTGTTTTAAACACTGCACAAAACCATAATAATGAAATAGTCCTAACAATTGCATTCTTTCACTGATTTGATTTATTTTTACATAGCTTCTCAAGGTAGGACATTGTACTTTGGAGCGTTTTTTTTTATCTCTGGTAATAAGCAAAGACTTGTTAAGAGCCGACATAATTTAGGGAAATACAAATTTTATCATATTAGTTTCACAGTATTGGTCTTTATCTACCACTCTTGATGAAATCCTGGCTGAAAAGGAATGTTTTGAGCTATTGAAATTCTGGCCTTAACTTCCTACCAGCTGCTATTTTACAGTTAGCTGGTAAGAGCTAGGAATTTGCATACTCCATTTTTAATTTAATCAAATGTTGTCAGTCAGCATCACATGTTAGATACTATNTTTTGTTTTATCTCTGGTAATAAGCAAAGACTTGTTAAGAGCCGACATAATTTAGGGAAATACAAATTTTATCATATTAGTTTCACAGTATTGGTCTTTATCTACCACTCTTGATGAAATCCTGGCTGAAAAGGAATGTTTTGAGCTATTGAAATTCTGGCCTTAACTTCCTACCAGCTGCTATTTTACAGTTAGCTGGTAAGAGCTAGGAATTTGCATACTCCATTTTTAATTTAATCAAATGTTGTCAGTCAGCATCACATGTTAGATACTATTTCCATCAGGAGGAACTTAAAAAACAACAACCTGAAAGATTAAAAAGCTCTGCCTCTTGAAGATAATAATCTTAGTGAATTTTAACAGATTGCTATAGCAGATGGATATGTGATATTCACTACCATAAATTACATTAACATGCTCTCAGAAAGAGATGTCACATTTGCCACAGTAATTTACGTTAACATGATTTGAGACAGATTGATTCCCCAAAAAGAATTAGAAATAACATTTTATCAATTCATTTTGCCTTGTTGGTTCTTCAGATAATTGTCATTCTGGAGTGGGAAATGTTTTTTACTGATGAATGCCGTGGAGAACAGGACAGAAATACGGTTTTTCTGTGGCTATCTATAAACAACATGGTATACAGGATACTGCATGGTACCACACCAATACCCTGTACCAAGGCATAAAGAAAATAAATCCCAATTATTGATACAGAGTAGTGGAAAATAAGTTACTTCTGAGTCAGTGTAATAGACTACTGTCACTACTGGGCATGATATCTGCACTTTTGTATGTCTGTATAACCTTCTGCCACTGCATCTAGGAGATCTTGTCACCTGCTTTAATAGATTGATGGAAAGCACTGTGAAAAGAAATTTAACCGTCTCTACTGTGTGTTAGCATCTTCAGCCAGAGACTGTGTAGGTACAACTTAGTTGCCATTCTGTTTTGCAAGGGATCTGGGAAATAAGCTTATGACCTAATCTGCTGTACTACTTGAAAGAGATTATGCCTGAGTCTCTGTGGACTATCTGAAATAACTAAAAGGTCCCAACAAGTCCTTAATCTAGTCCTAAAATCAGAACAGAACATACAGAATCACAGAATGGTAGGGTTTGGAAGGGACCTCTGGAGATCATCTCGTCCAACCCCCCTGCTAAAGCAGGTTAGCCTAGAGCAGGGTGCACAGGAATGCGTCCAGGTGGGTTTTGAACATCTCCAGAGAAGGAGACTCCACAGCCTCCCTGGGCAGCCTGTTCCAGGGCTCTGTTACCCTTACCGTAAAGAAGTTCTTCCTCGTGTTCAGGTGGAACTTCCTGTGTTCCATTTTGTGCCCATTGCCCCTTGTCCTGTCAGTGGTCACCACTGGGCACGAGGCTGGACCCATCCTCTTGACACCTGCCCTTTAGATATTGGTAAGCATTGATGAGATCCCCTCTCAGTCTTCTCTTCTCCAGTCTGAACAGACCCAAGTCTCTTAGCCTTTCCTCATAAGAGAGATGCTCTAGTCCCCTCATCATCTTTGTAGCCCTCTGCTGGACTCTCTCCAGTAGTTCCCTGGAATACAGAATCTATAAGCAACACGCAAGCCTAATAAAGCTGCATTGGGAGAAAATGAAGCAGCCATTTGAAGCTTTAGAGAGATACTTTCAAGTTTTACTCCTCTAATCAGTGGCTTTCTAACACAAGCAAGAGACTCCAAAGTTCCTGCTATGGAGCTTCAAAGGGATTTTTATGGTCAGTTGTAGAGGCCAGCCTTGGAGAAAATGCTTCAGTCATATTTCAGGAGAGTAACTTGAGGCTGTGGTGAGATCATTCCAAGTGATTATCTCTCTGATTTGCCTTAAAATAGATCTAAGCAATAACCAGAAAAGTTTGGGACACACGTTTCTTTGGACTTGAAACCTTAAAATCTTAAATCCAAACCTTCTTGGAGCAGCTAAAGATACATTTCCTCAACTATGCAATGCTGTATCAAATAAAAACCTATATACAGCACTTCTAAATGTCTTTTAGAAAAGCTGTTGTTGTACATTGAAGGATGCTGAATGATATATTAGACTGGTTGGAAACAAACAGTGTTTTAATGTAGAACTCCATGACAGTCCTAATGCCTCTCCAAAATACTGTCAAAAGTCTGTGTATTGTGGCACATGGTGAGATTTGTCTGGAGTTTTTCTTGTCTTTAACATAGGTATTCATGCTTGAACTCGTAAGTTTGGAGATTATAATGCTACACAATAGTAAATCAGAATATGTCAGGATTAAGATTGCTTTTTACTCACTCAATGTGTAGTACAGGGTTGTGGGTAATTTTGTCATGATTCGGATATCTAACACCTGTTAAGGAGACTGCAGTCTGTGGCTTCCCTACCTCAATAATAAGAAAAGTATTGAATCAGATGGCACTGCAAGTGGAGCCTCCTTTCAAATGATATGAATTCCAACTTGGAGGAGCAACTGCTGATTCTCCCTTGTCCACAGAGCTCCTTTTGATAGTAGGCAAGCTCTGAAAACCAGTCTTACCATTTTGATCCCCAAATGTCCCAAATGTCTGCTGGGGTCCTGACTGAAGGTCTTGGGTTCCAGTTTGCCGAAGTTTGTGACCCTCTGCAAGCTGTGGACTGAATGGGCAAGTGCTCAGTGAGGCTGCTAAGATGTGGGTCAAGTGTTTAGCACCTCAAACCAGGCATGCAGATTTGGGGAGATTTGGCTCAGATATCTCATTGCCTTCTCTGTTTGTAAAATGGGGATTATCCTCATTCATCTTCAGTCAGGGACAATTTAAGAAAATGAAATATCACTTGTTAAACACTTATTAGAAGGAAGAGCGTCACAGGATGGCTAGAAGAATTTAATCATCTCCTTCAGAGCAGAGTTTTAAGGTTAATAAACTAAAAATTGCTAGAAAAAGAAATCAGTTATGACAAACCAAGACATGGTATATATGCTCATTCAATCAATACTGTCCTTCTTCGAGGACAGATGAGACAGATGTCCTGAGGACCAAGAGGTCTTACCACCATACGCAGGGAAGCCTATCAAGATCATGGAACCATGGAATCATAGAACACCAGGTTGGAAGGGACTTAAAGGATCATCTGGTCCAGCCTTTCTTGGCAAAAGCACGGTCTAGACAGCACTCCGTCCAGCCGAATCTTAAAAGTGTCCAGTGTTGGGGAATCCACCACTTGCCTGGGGAGATTATTCCAATGGCTGATTGTTTTCTCTGTGAAAAATTATCCTCTTGTGTCCAATTGGAATCTCCCCAGGGGTAACGTGTACCCATTGCCCTTTTTCTTTTCCATGTGACTCCTTCTAAAAAAGGAGTCTCCATCTTTTTTGTAGGAACCCTTTAAGTACTAGAACATGGTGATGAGGTCTCCCCTAAGCCTTCTTTTCTCAAGGCTGAACAAACCCAATTCTCTCAGCCTTGCCTCATATGGCAGGCTTCCCAGTCCTTTGATCACCTTTGTGGCCCTTCTCTGGACCCTCTCCAGCCTGTTCATACCTTTTTTATGTAGTGGGGATCAAAACTGAACATGGTATTCCAGGTTTGGCTTGATAAGTGCTGAGTAGAGTGNTATATGCTCATTCAATCAATACTGTCCTTCTTCAAGGACAGATGAGACAGATGTCCTGAGGACCAAGAGGTCTTACCACCATACGCAGGGAAGCCTATCAAGATCATGGAACCATGGAATCATAGAACACCAGGTTGGAAGGGACTTAAAGGATCATCTGGTCCAGCCTTTCTTGGCAAAAGCACGGTCTAGACAGCACTCCGTCCAGCCGAATCTTAAAAGTGTCCAGTGTTGGGGAATCCACCACTTGCCTGGGGAGATTATTCCAATGGCTGATTGTTTTCTCTGTGAAAAATTATCCTCTTGTGTCCAATTGGAATCTCCCCAGGGGTAACGTGTACCCATTGCCCTTTTTCTTTTCCATGTGACTCCTTCTAAAAAAGGAGTCTCCATCTTTTTTGTAGGAACCCTTTAAGTACTAGAACATGGTGATGAGGTCTCCCCTAAGCCTTCTTTTCTCAAGGCTGAACAAACCCAATTCTCTCAGCCTTGCCTCATATGGCAGGCTTCCCAGTCCTTTGATCACCTTTGTGGCCCTTCTCTGGACCCTCTCCAGCCTGTTCATACCTTTTTTATGTAGTGGGGATCAAAACTGAACATGGTATTCCAGGTTTGGCTTGATAAGTGCTGAGTAGAGTGGGATAATGACTTATCTCTGCTGGTGATGCCCTTGTTGATGCAGCCCAGCATCCTGTTGGCTTTCCTTGCTGCTGCAGCACACTGTTTGCTAGTACTAAGTTTGTTGTCCATCAGGACCCCCAGGTCCCTTTCGACATAGTTGCTCTCCAGCTGGATACATCCCAGCCTGTGCTGACCTCCTGGATTATGTTCTCCCAGGTGCAAGACCTTGCATTTGTCTTTGTTGATCTTCTTCTGGCATGCCCCCTGATCTCCACAACTTCTTAAATATTATGGAGAGTGGCCTTGCAATGACATCAGCCAGCTCTCTTAACACTCTCAGGTTGATAACATCTGGGCACATCGATTTGTAGGGGTCAAGCTCCTGTCTTTCACATACCAACTCTTCCTTCCCTGATGGTGGGTCTGTGTTTGCATCGACCTGGATTTTTGTTCCCAAGGCCTGGGGCCCAACAGTGCTTGTAAAGACAGAAATGAAGGAAGTGTTGAGAACCTCTGCCTTTTCAGCATTTTTGGTGACTAATTCACCCCTCCTGTTTCACAGTGGGCCAATATTTTCCTTCAGTTTCTTCTTGTTGTTTATGTACTTGAAGAACCCTTGTAGTTTTTGACATTCTGGCCAATTNACATCTGGGCATATCGATTTGTAGGGGTCAAGCTCCTGTCTTTCACATACCAAATCTTCCTTCCCTGATGGTGGGTCTGTGTTTGCATCGACCTGGATTTTTGTTCCCAGGGCCTGGGGCCCAACAGTGCTTGTAAAGACAGAAATGAAGGAAGTGTTGAGAACCTCTGCCTTTTCAGCATTTTTGGTGACTAATTCACCCCTCCTGTTTCACAGTGGGCCAATATTTTCCTTCAGTTTCTTCTTGTTGTTTATGTACTTGAAGAACCCTTGTAGTTTTTGACATTCTGGCCAATTTTGATTCAAGCTGGGCTTTTGCTTTTCTAACTGCATCTCTGCAAGCCCTGGCAATGTCTTTGTTGTTCTCAATGGGTATTTGTCCACTTTCCATCTTTGGTATGTTTCCCTTTTGGTTTTGAGCAGACTCAGAAGCTTGCATTTAAGCCAAGGGGGTCTCTTGCTCCTCCTGCTTCCCTTACCTTGAAAGGAGATGAACTGTTTTTGTGTTTCCAGGGGAGCGTTCTTGAAAAACTCCCAGCACTCACTAGCTCCTTTATCCTCCATGGAAGCTTCCCACGGAATCCCTCCCAAGTGAGCTCGAGAGAGCTGAAGTTTACTCATATGGGTAATCTTAATTCTGTCATTTCCTTATTTTAGAGAATTTTAATGTACTTTTTTATTCTTAATTTTTCTTCTGAAGGGAGGTGGGATGATATTTACAAGGAGTTTAATGGACTATCTGCAAGAAATAGAATAGCAGCATCTGTTTGCCTGCCTGATTTTGCATGAATTTAGCATGATCACGATATTTTTTGTGTTCAGTAGTGCAATTCTAGCTTTCTGCATCATACACAGAGATTAAGGGCACTTGATCCTGTAATTTGATCTAAACATCTTTTAGAAATATAGCTGAGTTGCAGCACTGATCTCATGTTGTAAATGAAAGACAGGTCTTTATTTTTGGATACAAACACCTTTAATGCTTTTTTTTTTTTTTAGAATATGAAGGAGGCAATGCGTTTCTTACACACAAAGCCAAAGTCCTTCTAGGCATTTTAGCTGTGTAGTTTACTTCCACTGACTGGTCTTTTTCAATAAGGGTTTTGCTGGTTGCTCATAAAGTTCAGGTGTTGCTCATTGCCGTGCTTTCTCAGTCTCAGTCCCAGTTTTACCAAAGCCTTCTCAGAGCTTGTAAGAGTTTAGTGCAGTCTGGCTCCTATTGCAGTGTGAAAAGCTCCTACACACTGCAGACTGATTGCTTAAGCCAGCTAAGGTGTTGCCTACACTGGAAATTTATACTGACTTAAGACTGGTGCATTAAGTAAACCAATCCACGCCTTCATCTCAGTTCCTCTTCCTCTGTTATAAGCATATAAATATATGCAAGATATATGAAATGACATGTGCCCATACACTGTTCAGTAAAGTTTTGTACTTATAACTGAAAGATTTTACCAGTAAAATCTTAAGTAGAGAGGGCAGTCAAAGCTTGTCTGAGAAGAATTGATTTGTGTACTATCATCTCACCAGAAATGGCTGCAAAGTGCATACCATCTGGGGGAAACTTCTAGAACATCTCTTATGCGTTCCCTTCCTCCCTAGTCTGAGTGGGAAACAAAGTGCAATTTTTTTTTCCTCAAAAAATACGTTTTACTTTTAAATAAACAAGAGGTCTTCACTCCTCTAGATCACACAAAGTTCTGTTTTCCAAAAATAATAATTTTTGCAAAGGTCTTGCACAGACTGCAGAAGTCACTACAATGGTACTCTGCCAAATAATTATACCAAAAGAATTAAAAAGTGTTATTGCAAAACTTTAAAAAAAAAAGCACAAGGGAGGATCAAGACTGAGATTAAGAAGTGTTATATGAAGAGAAGCATGTTGATGATTATCTTTAAGAATTCCATTGTAGTACATATATTTTTTGCATGTAAACAAGCATAAGGTAGTACAACGAATCTGGACAGTAATGTTGCTACATTACAGCCAATAAAAGACCAATACAGACACAAATGGTACTTGCCTATCTGTTTTTGCTTCAGAAAGAATGAGGTGCAAAGAGCTGTAGATCAGTATTAGCCATATGGCTACATGTTTGAAAAAATCTTCACAGAAATCAGTGAGGTTTCATAGAAGAACTAGAATCCATCTGCATATATCAGCTTGGAGGACTGGACTTTTAACAAATAATATACATAGTCAAAAGTAAAGCTTTAATAGTCTAAGATATCTTTAGTAAAACTAATTTATCTAAAACTTATTTCTCTTGAAGCTATTTCAGAGCCATGGGTCATACCTTGTGGGGGAATGATGTGTGTGATTCTGTGATGTTGCTTGCAGTCAGAGGCAACTGAAAGGTTAAAATTGAGTACAGTGGGATGGACATAATGTGGGCCTGCTTTCAAAATACTGCTTTCACACAATTGTTACTCAAGAACAAGAGATGGTTGGGAACTGCTCTTCTGTACATTTCATTTAAACTGAAAATAAACTTCTCAAGAGAACTCAAAGTCTGGCCACTGAAAAAATCTTGGACATTTTTGAAAATGTTACTCTACATTTCTGAATATAGTAAGTGTGATAAAAACACTAGGTAGAATTGCAGAACATGTTTTTCAGTTTGGATTTATTAAACAGATTCATTTTTATTAGACTGAGAAAATAACCTCAATCTTCTATTTTTTCATCCTTTGTGGAAAGAGAAGGGTTGAGCTGAGTTTATTTTTACAAATATTCTGCACTTGCAGGTGAAGTTTGACAGAATGTCACAACTTGCTTTCCATTTAATTTCTCGCAATTGCCAGTCTACACCCTCTCCTGAATTAACAGCCTGGAGACATTCAAATTTCACGTTCTGACTCAGCTGTACTCAGATTTCAGTCCTTTTTTTCCCCTTCCTTGAAAACTTTACTGTTGTGACTGGGAAACTATTTTTTTCTTCATATCATAAAAATTAAATTCTAGATACCTACTCTGAGATCTTTCCTGACACAAATCACAGCCCCCAATGCTCTCATTGCTGATGACATTTCTTACCTAGATACACAAGTTTATATTCAATCTATGAGTTAAAATAATTAAACAAGAGAGACCTGTACAGATAAGTCTCTTTTTAATTCACTACTCCCATCTCCTCTTGCGGGTCTTTGGCAGTGTGGGAACAGTGCAGTTATTCAAAATATCCTTTACTGTCATGTGTCCTGGGTACTTTGGTTGGGACACATGAGGAGAGCAGGTGGAATAAAGAGCCCAAGTTAAATTACACCGGTGGGGTGGATGCAAGTAAATAACGATTGTGTTGAACAAAGGTATTTATTTATCTGCTATTGCTACAGTTATTAGCAAAACTCTTGCTGATTTAAGATTGGGAGCCAGCTGGGCTTACAGCTAAGAATAATTGTTGTTGCTGTACTGTGCAATGCCTTATGAATTCTTGCTCAGCTTATAATTAGTTCAAAGTGTACTGGGAATATTACATGGACATGCAGGTTTCTTGATCCTTCTCAACATCTATGTGATTTCTTGGACTTGAATGCTGGGATCTGGATTGACCTAGAAGTATGGTAAAAATAAGGTAGAATGGTGATATCTGAGTACAGTGGGGTTAGACTTGTTCTCAGTTCTCCTCGTTGTTTTCATTTGCTTCACTGGAAATATCAGTAATTGTTGTGGGGAAGATACAGCAACATACTGCCCTCTTATCCAGAACAGTAAAGAAAGAGTTCTTAGTTCAGATCTGAGATTCCTTTTTACTCCTATTGTCAGTGCTGGGATCCCGGTTTATGATTTATTCTCTCTTAAAACCAGTGAGTGACAGTACCTGTGCTACTAAGTTTCAGGACAGGTTCATTATGTAGAAGATAGTGGGGTCTTGTTTTCCCCCACTGTCTGCTGTTGACAGTGATGACAACATGGGATTTCTCTGTGGTGCCATAAAACTTAATGCAGGAGCCTGTGGTATCCAGAGACCTGAGTTTCAGCCCTAGGCTTTACATGTTTTTTTGTCACCTGAAGATGTTATGCTGGTGAAACTGGTTGACTGGAAGAAACATCCAAACTAAAATCTTCAGACCTATAAAAAGTCTTAGGGACTGCACAATTTAGAAGCCTGTAAACCAACAATAATATGCACAGAATCAGCTGAAGAAAAGAAGAAATCTAGTTCATTACTGTATTTAGTGTTTGTTTTCACAACCCCTTAATAACCAATCTGCCTTTTGATAGTCCAGTTTCAAATATGTAGCATTTGAGGCAATGTTACTGGTAGCCTTAAGTGGTACTCGGGAGAAGGCAAATTATTAGACATTCTGAATTCTGCCACTGGAGGCATTTTTTCTGAGTGACAGTACTTTGCTGTGAGAGTCACCTTTTACAGCTCAGGCAATTAAAACCTAGACATCTAAATCTTAGATTAATATGTCAGAGTTCTTCTGTTGGAAATAGAAATAAACAAGGGTCTTCACAGGCCAGTTTATCTCATAGAACAGGTCAGATGACTTACTTTAAATGCATACTAGTCTAAGTGTATGAAGTTAGCTTATGTGAATCTCATCCTCAGTTTCATTTAATATACGAACTTTTTTCTCCCTCAAAAGTAAAATATCATGGAAAGTCATTAAGCCTTCTCTTTTGTATCTTTAATGTCCTCACAAGCTGAAAACTGATGATTTTTCTGTACTTCAAAACCCTGTTCTGTTTAGAGGATAGGAAAGTATAGTTAAAGGGATTGTTCTTTTTCTAAGGACAGCTCTGAGATGTCAGACAACTGTTCTAAACTGGCCACCTATACGAATACTTTGCATACAATCTCTGAGTTCAGAGGGAAATGAGATGAGAAATCTGAGGAAGGACAGTTCTTACGATTAAAGGTACCCTTCCACTTTGCAAGACACTTCTCAAGATCTTGAAAGAACAAGATGTCCTTCTCCAGCACCCTAGTAATCCTTATGGGAGATGGTGCAATGAGGTTATTGTTTATGAGAAACTTACAGTGTGGTGGGGTTCTCCAGAGTATTTTGTCAAACAGGAGTGACTCTGAATGTTGGAAAGCTCGTCTTTTCTCTGCTGATGATTCAGCATGCAGTCTCTAGTGTATCATAAAAAGATTGCCTTTCTTCATTAGAAAGGAAAAATTCTTGTGCTCTACAACAGAATAGAAGAGGAAGCTTCTGGGCTCTGGTACCCAAGTGATAAGATACCAACAGGAAAGAGTTACAGGACTCTTAATAGCCATCAATGAACCTCAGATGCTGTGGATGTTATATAATGACCTGGATTTCTGTGTATTCATTTTAAAAAAGCATTTTGTGTATAACAAATTTTTGTTAAATATAAGAGAGTTCATTAAGGTATCTGTACGTTTGTGTTATCTTACCTGATGTTAGGTGTAGACTGACCATGAGCAAACTTGGATTTGCAATGACGGGGAGGTTCTGGAATTGCCTCTGATCACAGCACTGGTGCAAAGAGAGTAGCTGCTTTGAAGATGATGCTAAATACACTAATGACAGAGTGATAGGTGGCTGTGTTGACAAGGGACTGGACTCTGTGATGCAAGAATTTCAACCAGGAGGCCTGGATTTATGTTCCAGAGAGGAATACAACCTCTACAGTAGCATGGTTTTTACGCCATCATACAATGATGTAAAATGCTACCATTCTGATCTTGTTTAAGATCTCCAATATAGAGGGCATTTTGTAGGTGTACGAATCTACCAAGTATAGCACAGCAGAGAATCTAAACCTCTGGGCCTAATTGCTAGTGTAATCCTATTGAATTTAATCACAATATTCTGCTGTCTTTGCCAGTTGAATACTTTATAAATGAATAATGAATTTCCCTGGTTTCTGTCTTGGTTAAGTCTTCATAGGACTCAGTAGCACTTGTTTCTTTAGCCACAGACAGATAAAGTTTGCCCTTTAGCAGATATAATTCAGCTCTGGTATAAGTGAGGGGCTATAAAAGCAATTAAGTTGAAATTGTAAGTTCTATCCAGAACCTGGGCTTTGGATGTCATCTCATATCTAAGATCTTGTCATAGAGAATCTCACCAGGAGGAGTCTGTATTTCTGATAGATTTTAAATCAGACTGCTTTTTGTCTTGCTATCTTGACTGGCTTCTGATATTTTTCTTAGAGTAAGGGCAGTTCTTCCAGAGTACATAGTTCGTATAAAACTTGTTCTAATACTAAAAGCTTGTAACAACATATGGAATAACGAAAAAGACAGAGCTTGCCTTCAGTCAATCCACTTCCATCATTCAGTCTTCTATTTTGAAAAGACCTCTTATCCCAGCATTTGAAAAGCACTGTATGAAACGTCACTAATGTTCCAAAATATTTTGTGTATTCTGCTATTTCACACTGAAAGCCAATTGTGAATGACGCTTTTGAACTATTTATTTGTGGAAATTTATTTGTTACATTTCTACACAAAAGAAAAAACCTAACAGCTTCATTGTTATTTTATTCTTCCTGATGGAAACTAATAGATGAACTGGAATTCTCTGAGAATATAAAAAAGTCCAAGTATACAAACCCATTGAATCATGGCAATTGCACAATCCCCACATTATATTTCCTTTTTTGTCTGGTGACAACACAGGCTGAATTTTACTTGGTGGGGACCTGATATAAGGCAGTGGAGTACATTAGCCAGTAATAGTAGATGATTTATCCCACATGCGCTTTATTGAGACTTTGAATTCTCTTTGTGTCTCACCCAGATTTTCAAGGAAATTTGTCTATGCACAAAATTAGGGGTAGACAAAGACAGTGATCTTTGTTACCCAGGATATTTCTCCTGTTTTAATTTTGTTGTGTTTCTGGAGGAAATTACATTTACTTCAGAACTAGCTTTCAAATTCTGTCTTGGAAACCTGGGAATAAACTACCCATTGGATATATGATCTGAATGCAGAGAATCTAACAAAGACCTGTTTCCTTGCTTTTCAAAACTAATGCTTCCCTGCTCAGTGACAGCCTCTCACACAGATATTTTTATCATCGAGGCTCACTGCAGCTCATAAAGGACATATTATAAAGTTAAGAAAAGCAAGGTCTGTGTGTGTTTATGTAAAAGTGTCACCACCAGAGCTGTTCGTCTGGTTAGTAATATGGAATAACATCGCACCTTGATTGCAGTCTGACCCTCGTTTATGTGAGTATAACTCGCATAGGCTCAGCTCTAGTGTGAATTTCTAAGACTGTCTGTAAGAGAGCCATGGTTGGTTAATGACATTTCATAGACACGCAGTGCAATCAATGATATATAGTTTTTTATGACCATTCACTACATCAACTAGAGAATTTAATTTTTCTACCATTTTTTTCCCCTCATGTTTCTATTCTTTTTCCACATTATCTCTAATTCCACTCTGTACTCTGATTTATAAAAAACACAATAATGTAATAGCAAGGAATAAGAGTTTAATTACCAGAGACACTTGGGCAAGTTCTGGCCATACCATAAAAAATAATTGATTCTAACATATGTTTATTTAAGGTAATGTTAGGAATGTGTTTGTCCTGGAAAGTTTCATAAAGAAAAAATATCCTCTTCCCAAATTCCAATAGCTTAACAAAACCATAAAGTATTCATAATGAATAATTTGTAAGTTAAAATAACTAAAATTTTAAGATGTGAATTGAGACTTCATTCATTTCATAAAATTTTGTCCCAAGGGATTTTCATTATGCTTAAACTACATGATTACCATGTGCATAAAAACTTGATATTCATTACATTAAGCATTTGACAGTTCACTCTATTACAATGTAATGAGATTGGAACGTACCTCTTAATCTTTTTTCATTTTTTTTTAAATAACCCCTCTATTATTTAGGCAAAACTATTAGACTTTAAATGAAGTAACTTTGCAAATTTCACAAATGAGATTTTATGACTTAAATACTTTTTCTGATAGAAAAATTTATTTTGTGCATTATTTTTATAATGTTGGAAAAGCTTCTAAGTGAACATAAAATATTTTAAGTCTCTTACCATGAAACACTTCAATTTTGTTCTTAAAATAACATTTAGACAGCTTCACCCCTCTACTGACTACTATTCTGTGAACTACTCACCATTCTGTGGTCCACTTCTGTGTATTATACCTTGCAGCTATCCTTGATGAACAAACTCAGGAAAAAGATCCTTATAAATTAACTTTCTTTCTAGTCAAGCATATCTATAAAAATTCACTGCCTACTGGCTTTCTGTTTTCCATTATTTGTAAGTGCCTTCTTGATGTCTACTGCTATGCCCAGCAGAGAGGGAATAAATTTGAAAAGATGTATTCCAGTTTTGTAGCAAAAAGGGTTTATTGAGTTTTCTATCTTGTCATGAACGAATTCTGCTGTTTTCTTTAGTTGCTGCTCAGAACTTCATGGCAAGAATGGAAGTCTGTCAAATTGAATGTAATTAACCCAATAAAAATCTGGAACATGAAATACTGAGAAATTACATTAAAAAAAAATCCATACAGGCTAAATTGTGGGGTTTTTTCCCCATAATTATTTCATGTCCACAGTCAATTAAAGTGAAGGTTGGTACAGACTAAATATGTTTGTTTGGTTTTAATTAAGAAATTTTATTCTGTATAGCCAGGAGAAAGGATAAATAATTGATTTGTTTTCTCATATCTGCATAGAACTTTGAGAATTTTATATGATCAGGATGTCCAAAATATGTATATTTGTCTTACAGTAAACTTCCTCTGTCAATTCCTGTAATTACTCTGAAAGAGTTGCATAAAAAAATGGTGGTTTCACGATATTTTTTCTTCACATAAAGATACAAGGTTATACTTTGAAGTATCTGATTGAAATAAATGAATTACAAGACATTATGTCATTGCTTTCTATATTTTTCTGTTAAACAGCAAAATGTGAATATGAATGAGAGTCTAAGGTATCTTTGTAGAGCTCTAGAGTCTTGCAACCTCTTACTAATTGTGTCTGACCGTGTAAATCTCTTTTAGGATAGTCACCCAGCTTCAGCAAGGAGGTATAAAATGGCTCCTATCCCAGTAGCGCATATACGAGTTTTTTCTGTGTCAAGAAAGACACAGGTGAGAAGTAGTTTAAACTTTAAGGCACTGAGCAAGCACATCAACAAGAAGTCAGTATGTAAAAGGCTAACCCTAGTGATCACTGCCTTGCTAGTGTCACTCTTTGTTTAAGCCTAGAAAGGAGTTGTTAGGTGAGAAGTTTCTACTTACAGACATGATGATGCTTATATTGTCTATTATGCCCGGATCGGAATCTAGGACTTCAGCTGCGCTACCTGGAGTTTCAGACTCTCCTAAACAACTGCCAAGTTCTGCCAAATTCGATGGAGGTATGTGTCAACAGGTCAGTGGGAAAAAAAAAATAATGCTTGGCTTGCCACTTGGTAAAGATACGGAAAATTAATATGCTTTTGTTTATTAAGACAGACTAGCTAAACAAATTGCAGGCTATTCTCCTTGGTCCATTTCTTCCTCCTGGAACTTTTCAAACTACACAACTGCTGACTTTCAGAACTCTGTCAGCAGTTTAATTAACACGACAATTAATTGACAAGAAGAATATCTCAGAACTATCTACTAATTGGAAAGTTGGTGATGTCACTCATCACTTAGTTTTTGCTGCTTCTCTCAATTTCTTTATTTGGTTTTAGACAATATGGGATATACACACTGGTTTTACACACAGATATGCACACAGAGCCTTCCTACTCTCAAGCAGATTAACACTCCTGCCCAACTTGGTGTCATCTGCAAACTTGCTGAGGGTGCACTTGATCCCATTGTCCAGATCATTGATGAAGATATTAAAGAGAAGTGGCCCCAATACTGAGTCCTGAGGAACTCCACTTGTGACCAGCCGCCAGCTGGATTTCACCACCACTTTTGCACCTGGCCATCCAGCCAGATTTTCACCCAGAGAAGATTATGCCTGTCCAAGCCATGAGCAACCAGTTTCTCCAGGAGAATGCTGTGGGAGATTGTGTCAAAGGCTTTACTAAAGTCCAGGTAGACAAAATCCGCAGCCTTGCCCTCATCCACTAAGCAGGTCACCTTGTCACCAAAGGAGCTCAGGTGGTTAAAGCAGGACATGCCTTTCATAAACCCATGCTGATGGGGCCCGATCACCTGGTTGTCCTGTACATGCCGCATGATGATACTCAAGATGATGTACTCCATAACCTTATCCGGCACCAATGTCAGACTGACAGGCGTTTGGTTCCCTGGATCCTCCTTCTCGCCCTTTTTGTAGATATGCATTACATTTGCTCACCTCCAGTCAACTGGGACCTCCCCAGTTAGCCAGGGCTGCTAACAAATGATGTAAAGTGGCTTGGTGAGCACTCCTGCCAGCTCCCTCAGTACTCCTGGATGAATCCCATATGGCCCCATAGACTTGTGTGTGTCTACGTTGTGTAGCAGTTCCCTAACCATTTCCTCTTGGATTATGGGGGCTTCATTCTGCTCCCCATCTGTGTCTTCCAGTTCAAGGGTACCTGGACAACAACTGGTCTTACTACTAAAGACTGAGGACCTGTATAAAAATGCTATGTATTCTAAAGTTAGTCAACATAATTTCAATGCAAATGTTTCTACCACCTCTCGATAGGTTCCAGCTCTGGGCTCTGACAGGTGAACCCGGAAAATAGAACATGTTCTAAATGCACAAAGAAGTGTGATGGCTTTCCAGCTTTTCAAGTTGTCTCGGGAAATGTCATCTTGTTTAGCATAATGTGTTTTGTAAACCATCTTTAAAAGACTCTGAATTTTCTCATTCAACAAAGAAAGAAATTAGGCTCCTAATTCGGATTTATGAGTTCCATTCTTGAAACTTGATTCTTAAATGTTGCATTTCATTTTATGAAGTGTTGCTCCTTGTAATCCTTCTATAGTCTTTTACTCTACTTCAGTACTTCTTGAATACTGTTTCAGGTGTTCCCTGAGATATTACACCGTGCTCTATTAAACAATCCTAAGGTTCTCTCTGCCAGACTATTTGAAGTCAGATATATGGAGAACTCTGAATTTGCTTAGTCTCATTCTTGCTCAAAAAGTCTTTTAAATCTATACTTGTAAAGTTTGGTCTGCCGTTTGTGACAAGTGTTGTTGTAAAGTGTTGTAAACTTTTGCGAGCATTTCACAGGTGCTGACAGAATTGTCTGAGGTCATTGTATGCACTTACTATTACTTGGCGGTTGTGGGAAGACAACAGACATGTTGTGAGCAATCCAGACCTGATTGACTTAGAGGCCACGT
>VZSC01000562.1:1626-37661 GCA_013398225.1 Steatornis caripensis
CTGCATGAATGTTACAGTTGTTACTTTAAAATTACTGAGCAAAAAGTTATTCTCAGCATCAATACTACATATTCTAGCTAAATATTTATCAAATGCATTAATGTTGCACAAACTCTCCCCCAAGTAAAAACCCAGGAGAGTATAAGGAGGTGACAGAATCCTCCAAGAACTGGGCTGCCAAGTCATGATTCGCAGTTTATAGTAAAGAATATTAAAATAACCTGGAAAAATCTCATAATCAGTGGTAGAAGACATTTGATTAGTCTGAATGATGAAGTTATGTCTCGAAGAAATACAAGCTAGATTCTCCATTGTGATCACTATGTCCTCCTTTTCATTATCAGGTCTGTTATGCAAAATACCAGCAAGCAAAAACTTCCACTCTGTGCTGAAAATGGAACTGCAGACACCTTGCTAGCAGGAGGTACCGTGCAGCCGCTCTAGCTTTGCTTACCATCTGTCAAGCATCCACTGGTGCCATCGCTGGAACAATAGCGCATTTCAATCCTTTGCCTTCCCACCTCTAGCAAATTTGGGTCAGGCAAGCGCGCTTTGCAGGTGTATCGGAAACGTTGTTCATAGTGGCCACCATTGTCTGAAATATTGACTGGGGTCCAAGGCGTCCAAGGAGTTGTCTTTTTTAACTCTGGACAGGCATTGGTGTTACAAGGCTGATATTCCTGAAAGAAAATGGTCATAAAGAATACAATCACTTAATACGACTTCAAAAAACCCCCACAGACCCTCAAAACAGACAAAAAGCCAACCAATAAAAAAGTCTCTGGCATTTTTTCCAGCATCTCCAATAGCAGTGAACATCCATAAACTTCTAATTCCAATCTCAAACTGAAAGTGTTTTTTTTCTACTTCTAGGCAAGCACAGTAACACACTGCTAAAAGAAGAAATATACCAGTACAAATTAGATCTATTACATCCATAAAAAGTCAGCTGAACACTCTAAGTACCATGATAAAGCGCATCCTTTATAAATTAATAGCCCCAAATAAGGTGTAGCTAAATATGTTAAAGCTTTTAATTAAGAGGAATTCTGATAAACTGCAAGTACAAGACACAAACCAGCAAATAATTCCTTGGTAAAATCTAGTGGCATATGAATAAGCAAACCAATGCCCATTTTGTATATTGCTTATAAATTTATTACAAGGGGACAACGGACAAAAAATGTTTTATATTACAGAATCTGGTTCCCTGAGGTGCATGTTACCCATAGCTCCAGCACTGCTAAACCTATCATAAGAGCAATTGCTCTCAACCTATATTTTGGTTTGAATGCTGTGTTGTTATTCCAGCTCTAAAAGAAGCTTCTTTGTCTGAAAGCTTTTCTAATTTTTCTATTAGAGTTGAAAATAAAATTATTCCCCCAAAACACCTGCCCCACTAAGACAGCAAGGTACCAGAGAACCCAGTGCTGCGCTCAAGATTCTCATGTTCTGAGGCCAGGTGGACTTGTGACAAACTTCCTGGTTTCATAGTTTTGCAGTACTTTGGGCAAGAAAGAGGTCTTAGACCAAAGTCTTCAGCTGAACTACTTCTGATCACTCCTCAAGGATGTGCAAAGTCCCTTCCCATCTTAAAACCTGGTGATCACTACAATGGTGACCACATGAGTCATACTCAGGGACCATCTGTGAAAGAGGATCCATTTAGAGCACACAGGACTGGATCAGCCTTTCCGAGATACGAGTTTCGTCCTTGACTGGTTTCTGGATCAGAAGACAGCAAAGAACAAGCAAACTATCTGGTCCTGCATACAACAGGGGAAGTAATTTCTTCATGATTCCTCTAGGCAGCTGTTTAAATCATGTATGTTTTAGACTAAGGACAGAACATGTGCAACTGTTCTCCTCACAGCACATGAACTGTAAAAAGGAAATAATAAAATTAACAGATCCCAGCAACAGTCAGAACCACTCTGCTTGCTATCCCCACTGGTTATTCCCCTCCAACACGTAGTCCTCTCGAGCAGCTGGATTATAGTGCATCTTTTAGCAAGAGCACTCTGTCTTTCCTTTTTTTTTTTTTAGATGTCTAGTACTGATGAGTCTATCACCTCCCCGCATCAGCTGTTCCACTATTTAGTAATCCTCAAAGCTAACAAATTGCGAGTTAATTCAAGGCTGCATTTTCCTCTTAATTTAATTTTCCAGTCACTGAATTTTGCTGAGCCTTGATCAATGATACTGAAAGTGTTCCTTGTCCCATACCTACAAACAAATTTTTCATGCCTAAGCAACCCATACATAAGGATAAACAAAGCTGAACTTCTTAAAGCTACAAAGGTTTTAAAACCTGATCTCCAGGTCCTGTGAATCCCTATGTCTTTTTGTCCTGTTTCCTTATTTTCCTTTAGACTGGACACCAAAATTTGACTTGGCACTCTAGAAGTAGTCTTATCAATACAGCATTGTAGTGGTGTAGGCCCCGCTTCCCCCTACTAACAAGCCGCATTGCAATGTCACAACATCCATCACCGTATAAGAACAAAGAGCTGAGATAATTGGGCACTCTCCGACCCTGCCTGTTGGTGCCGTGAGCCAAGATACGAAGTAATACGGCACCTCTCTGTCCTGGGATGAGCACAGCGAGTTGGGACAATTAGGCACTCCCTAACTGCCCCTGGAACTCCTGCTGCAATCACAGTGAGTTGGAGTGATTGGGCGCTCCCTGACCATCTCCGGAACTCCTGTTGCCCAGGAAATGTACCTAGATCTCCTCCTGCATGGGTCGCAGCCCACATCTGAGAGACGCCAAGACTAATTATCTGACAAGCATTGTGGCCACGAAACGATAACATTGACCAAAGTCAATCATCTTGCGATTCTATAAATAATGGTCCTAAAGCAAGACCCTTTGAGCTCTCCGGGACCACAGCAGGCTGTGACCGTGTATCTCCCTCTGAGCCGGGACGCCTCTCAGAGCAGTTTTCGTGAGGTTCCGTGAAGTAATTGGATCCTTCACTGATGGACGCCAGTGAAGGAAAGAGTAAGTCACTGCGTTCGGATTTTCACAAAGGATTTTCACAGATTGAGATAGTGAGTAGCTCACTATTACTCAACTCTGTGGGATTTTCAAAGAATATTGCGTACTGAATTTAACATCTTAATCAAAGGTTAACCTCTATACCTGTGTGAGTGTGTGTGTATGCATGTGTTTCAAATACGGAAACTTTAAATCGTTAGCTGAGTTGTTATAACTTGATTATTGAATATGTATTGCTAATCACAATTTAGTTTATGATTCACTTTATTAGTGTTAAGATACCATTTATTGCTGCTATTTATTGTTATAAGACCCATGCTTGCGTGTTGAATCACTTTCACTGAAATCCCAACACTACACTCCTTTAGTTATAAACCGTTGACCAAGTCTGGGACTAGGAGTGGATTCAGCCGCACCGAGACTCCTCTGAGAAGGAGTTTAGAAAGCAAGGGGGTCCTTTCTGAACCTCGTGACTCAACGGGAGGGCACTCCTTATACCCTTTTCCCTAAACCCTATGTGCATCACTCCAACCCAACCCCGACTCGGTTTCCCTATCTGACCACCGTATAATCACTTCTCTCTGCTACCCCCTCCCCCATTCACTGTGACAGTTGCACCTAAGCACCACTCTGACCCAGTTCCCTTTCACAATCCCTTCACACAGTAACTAATAGAGTGAATNGATGGACGCCAGTGAAGGAAAGAGTAAGTCACTGCGTTCGGATTTTCACAAAGGATTTTCACAGATTGAGATAGTGAGTAGCTCACTATTACTCAACTCTGTGGGATTTTCAAAGAATATTGCGTACTGAATTTAACATCTTAATCAAAGGTTAACCTCTATACCTGTGTGAGTGTGTGTGTATGCATGTGTTTCAAATACGGAAACTTTAAATCGTTAGCTGAGTTGTTATAACTTGATTATTGAATATGTATTGCTAATCACAATTTAGTTTATGATTCACTTTATTAGTGNAACCGTTAAACCTTAACCGCTTTCCACTGCGACAAGCATGCAGAGGCCATTACGAACCCGTTCCACTTGACAGTCTGACTTTAATATATACATTATTGCATTAGTGCTTTTTCCTTCCACAACATTGCACAAAGAGCTTAAGTAGACCCAATTATCTTTGATAACCTGCTCTTCTCTAAATCAGAGCTTTACAACTACGTATAGTTTCCTATCCCACACAAGAGGTTAGTGTTTGGCAATATTAAAATACGTTTTATTAGCTTCTTCTGCAATTATCTATCATATTATTTACTACCTCAAACACCTCTGTCAACGTCAAGCTTTACTGAAGATGCCTTATATCACTGTCTAGACTGTTGATAAAAATGTTAAGTGCTATTGACCCAAGAACTGATTCCAGGCAGACTCTGCTAGACACATCCCAGTCATTTATATCTGTCTGTTAACACGACATTTTTCAATCTGTCAGTGAGCCAGCTTTTAAGCCATTTAACATTTGCCATATATTTCAGTTTCCCAAATCAAAATATTTTCTGTTGCAAAGACAAATGTCTTGGGAAACTTCAGTGACAGTCTGGGAGAAGTGCTGTATCACTTTCAAACATCTTGAAACACAAGCTCTTTTCTAGTAGCATATAAGCAGGAATAATTCAATCAATATAATAGCTACTACAATGTACGTTTAATACAGTCACATTGGCCTAAAAGTTTTAGTTCCTCATTTGCTGTTGATTTTTGTATTGATATTTTTCAATCAAAAAGAAAAGCTGCTAGAAATCATAGAATCATAGAATCATAGAATGGTAGGGGTTGGAAGGGACCTCTAGAGATCATCTAGTCCAACCCCCCTGCTAAAGCAGGTTAGCCTAGAGCAGGTTGCACAGGAATGCATCCAGGCGGGTTTTGAATATCTCCAGAGAAGGAGACTCCACAACCTCTCTGGGCAGCCTGTTCCAGTGCATTACTCTTTAGGGAAAGGAATGGCAAATTACTTCCCAGAGAGAAGAGAACGTACAAAGCATCTGCCTGGGTAAATGTAAACCCACGCTTTCCTGCCCCTCAGTATACCTCACCAGTGTTAGCACAGCCCTCGGCTGAGACATTAGCTTTTAAAATCACCACCAGAAAAAGTATTTCTTCACTTACGAACAGAAGCTGGAAGCAACTGCCACCCTGCTTTCTTTAGAAGGACAATGATAGGAAAAAAAATTGCAGGTGACTCGCTGTAGGTCTTTAGATTGGCTTTTGCAATATCAGTATACTTGAAGTAAATTAAAAAAAATTGTTTTCATTTATATTTGGTATATTTTATGTTCAGCTTTATTATAATGCCCTTTTCTCACACACACACTTTAAAAAAAAAATCAAACAAAAATGGATTCACAGAATTCAAAAGGATTTGAGAACAAAGTCCTCCAGTTGAGTTTGGGTTTGTGTTTTTAGTTTTAAATAATGTTAGGCATTTCAGACCCTTAATGTATAATGAAATATTGCAGAATTAAATGTGCTCTTTCAGCTTTTCTGACATACATTTCAACTGATACCCTACACTGAAATATTTCTGGCCTGAGAATACTTAAGCATGAGGAAAAAAGTTTGCGTTTAATTCCAACAATGACCACAATGCATGCCTGCAGCCGCAGGCAGACTGTTACCCACTACACAGCCTTTAAAGTTCCTGCCAGGGTATAAAACACATACAGTGCTTCACTGAAGTCTAAGTATTATGTGTGAAGAGAGATAGGATTCTTAACAGTAACCTAAAATTATATTCTTAAAAAACCATGACCTTTAAGATTTTTCTCCCACAGTCATCATTTAACGAATCACAGTAAATCATTTAACCAATGCAGAAGTCTTGTTTGCATCTTAATGTTGCTATCA
Source organism: Steatornis caripensis (assembly GCA_013398225.1). Lineage (NCBI taxonomy): Eukaryota > Metazoa > Chordata > Aves > Caprimulgiformes > Steatornithidae > Steatornis > Steatornis caripensis. The sequence goes on from VZSC01000562.1 coordinate 7,489, forward strand.
TTTCCGGCCAAAACAAGACTTTGCTATGCACAACTAATCTATACGTGTGTGTGCCCTTGTATTGTTAAAACACAAAAATTAATCAACTAATCATGAGTATTTAAGGTAAAATGAACAGATGCATTAGCATACCCTACTATAAAGTTCCATAACCAGACTAAGTACTAACAGCAAGGATTTGTATCTGTCAGCCAGAAATCTACAGCAGCCACTTTCATTGCTTTTTTCATTCTTTTGATGCCTTCAGAGTTTTAACAAGTCATTTTCTACCAGACATAATGCATCTCACAGGCTGATACACTCATCCAAGTGAATCTTTTCCAAAATCAAGTATTCCTAAAACCCTTGAACCTGAGTTTTGTCAAAGCACGCCAGGTAGAATGGACAATAATTGAACAGCTGCTGCTCCAAACCCTCTAAGCATTTTCATAACCTATATGCTTGCCAGGCACACTACTTTCTATCATTAGGTGCGGCAACCGTCCAGCATGTCCACCTGATAACATTCAGCTCTGGATCAGATCTGCCCTACGAGCACTATTGCTTACAACACTACAGAGAGGTGCAGCTTAAATACTTGGACATGCTCATCATTCAGCATCCTAAGTACTCATTATGGCATGAAGGAAGTGAACCTTGAGGCAGTTCCCCGAAGGCAGGGAAAACATTGAACAGCCACCTATATTTGCGCTGGATTAAAGCGTGCAGTAGTAGAATTACTTGTGGTTTGCACTCATTCTCTAGGAAAGATCCCAAGCCTCTGCTGTATTAGTAAGAACCACAGGGTGCTGGTGACCCTTACAGGAACCACACGTTGGATCAGATTCTGCAGTACAGTTCACTGATACAAAGATAGGCAGATTTCTCTCCAGATTTTAATTTCTGGCTCAGAAAAAAAAACTAACTCACAATATTGGCTACCATGTTAGCCATCTAGCTGCATATACCTTAATATTTATTTCTTTTAATTCAATAAGCTTCTAAACTTTATCAAGAGAGACAGACCTTATCCAAGTGCAAATGTTACCGAGTTTTATCATTAATAGTTCAAGGAATGTCCAAGGATCTCCAAGATCACTGGTTGAAACATTATTCTCTCAGGAGACAAGGCTCTCAAAATTGGTTTAACAGTGCGGTTACTTCTGAAAGTAGATTCTAAATGTTCCCTTTATACCTAAGCAAGCATTTATTTACCTGCACTTGGCGAACAACATTAGCCAACCGCTTGGTACATGGATCTTCATGTTTAATAGCTTCATGAATTTCACCATCCGCAATTATACCAAATATTCTGGGAAGGTTAGAGTTGTTGGGACCAAGGACAACTGGGTTGTTGCTCTCAATTAAGTCATGTGAGGTCCTTCTTTACTGGATATGGCGTAGACGGGTGAGGGTCATGAAAACCAGAATATGTGGATATGCAATGATCCCTTTGTCCAATGAAAATAAGGAATAGATGAAGAAGTTCATTTAGTGGCAATGTATTGAATGCTGCTTTGCTAACGCACATCTGAGATGAACACGCCAGCTCACTTGTTTCTAGAAAGACAGACTACCAGTAATCAGTGTGCTTCAGGATGTGTAGTCTCCTCATACACCCTAACAGAGAGCGCGCTCATATGTTGTTAGATGAGCCAGAGAAGAAATATATTCCTTAACAGTATCTGTAGAGACCATTTGTTAGGTTTTCCTTTCTTCTTGCTTGGTGCACAGCTTATGAGAAAGTTTGTCTGGTGTTGTGCCTATCTATTCAACTACTGGATAACACCCATGAAAGGCTCAGAATGGCAGGGAAAACAGAAGTACGTGTATATCACCAGAAAATATTTACAGCAGTAAATAATCTCTTTGAGAAAATTCAGAGGAATATCCTGACAATGGATGACTCCATGAAGTTCTGACACAAATAATGACCTAGCAGAGCCTGCTGGCTTCTCTCACAAACAGCAAGTCCTGCACTGCTCTACCAACTACTGTGTTTGCTACAGAGGAATTGAAAATCACATCGTGCTTGATGAAAGCATTGATGTGATCTGATGGTACAAAACTCCAGTATAAGTAGAACAATGATCTCATTCTGAATGGTCTCAGATTTGGAAGTAAACAAGGGAGAGAAAAGGCACAATTCAGATCACACATGGGTATGTTTAGCACTCCTAGCATGAAGACATAGTCTGATTGGAAGGATTTGTCGGGGACTGGAAATACGGAAAATGCTATCTCTGCTTGGATTATCTATCCTCCACTTCTCACCTTGTCCAACGCTTGAACAATTTACTCAAGTGAGATTTTAGGAATATGGCTCTCTCCAAAGCAATTCGAGCAGCTAGAGACAGGGATACAATAATAAAACAACCACATAGCAGAATGAAAGTCTCAGATGAAAAAATGAGGTCTCATCTTAGCAAGACAGTGACAATAAAGAACTAGTAAAGCAATGATGCATTCTGCTTCAATAGGGCTGTTGAGAGGGAACCAAGACAGTGGCTGCAAACTCCACCTCGTGCTCTTTACGTAGACTGAAGGAACAGATACGGTCGAGCTCTCCTGGGACACCCACAGGGGAAAATTTCAGGGGCTTACATGACGGCTTTAAGTACATTAGTTCTTAGGGTACATTTGTGGACTGAGAACAATTAATTGTTTGAGGCCATTTGCAGACTCCAAAAATACCATTGCAGTAGTTCAAACTTAACCACATTTTCAAAGTTCTCTTTGCAAGTTGTCCTAAACCTTGTGGCCTAATTCACCATCTTGTTGCTTTTAGTTTAGAGTGGATTTAGTCAGATGAGATTGTTAAATTTATGCCTGGCTATGCCTGGCAAACATGAAATAAGACCTTTAAAGACTAAATTTCAGGGGACAGCTCAACAGTTAGTTGGGAATTTTACACAAAATACACAAATAAATATACCACAAAATAGATGTCTATGAAAATGATAAATTAAAATAAAATATTATCACAAAGCATACTTATGGTAATATGAGGAAAGGCATCATAAATTAAAAAAATAATTTGGAATTATAGAACATAAACATTGATTATGCTATTAACCAGCTACCTTGCTTCAGTCATTAATAATGTCTCCTAATATTTGAGTATAACAAAAAAAGAGTATTGTCATCTTTTGTACCAAGATGTATTTATAGTTATTTGGTTGTGTGATTTTAGAAAAGGACAACTAAATGTTATTTCCAAAATGTCTTATTTTGAACTGGAGAAGACCGTTGCTAAATAACGTAGAACACAATTCTACAGTTTTCTCATGGAGGACATGGAACATATTAATTTTTTCTGCCTCTGCAAAGCCACTTCAGTCCAATTCCTGAAAACGTTGAGAATCTCTGAGACTTTTACTCCTAGTTTAAGTTTGATTTTCATTAACCAAACAGCATGATAGTCTGATACTTCCTTAGGAAACTAGGCTAAAATCTTATTTACATTCGAGCTACAGCTTTTAATAAAAAACAGAATTCAGATAAAGAGTTCTATTCACATTTATATTACATGTTTATACATGTTTTACAGGAAGGAATTTCTCCTAACAAACTCTTATGTCTTTGATGTATATAGTATGTCTATGTTGAATGCGCTTCTTTTGTTCTCATCTGTGTTTTCCTTTCTCATCTGTTAGTGTGAGAGACTCTCTTCACAAGGCAGCTAAATCAACGTTAACAGTCCATTTAAATGTTTTCAGCCCAACAGTTATCTTTTATGATTTGCTTTTAGTGTACTGTATTAGTTCTTGAATATTCTTTTGAGATTACCAAACAGTCCATTGATTAAAAAATACTTTGAAATTTTTTCTTTTCTTCCATTGTGCTAAACTTCAGTTTGTCTAGCCCAAAATATTTATTTAAATTTTCAGATATTAAGACACCAATAGAAAAGAATGTCATTGATTCATAAATTGAATAGTATAGTATGTCACCTGGGACAAGACAGGGCTGTAAGATAGAAGAACCTGAGTCTCTCAGCCATCTCCTAAGCTTTGAGTTTGTCACAGTAATATGGAGTTAAAGCAAAGGATAGATCCCACATTCAATTAAAACAAAGGCCAAAATGAATTTAACAGTGTTATAAAACTCGAGAGGAAAACAGTTCACATTCATAGGGGAACTTGTTTACACATCAAAAGATAAGTTTCCTGAAGGACTAATATATCCTCTCCCTCTCCAAGAAGACAAAGATAGATAACATTTATCTTGCGTGGCTGAAAAACACGTTCAGGAAAATCACTAACTGAACTTGAAAAAATAAATGATTAATTTATTTTCATTACAGAAGCGTAAAGCCTTATCCAGTTATTAAAAAGATTTTCTAACTAAAACAAACAAAAGACAAGTAAGTCCCTGATCATGTTTCTATTTATTGCCACAGTTTAAAAAGTCACGTTCTTCAACCTAATACTATTAGATATACCTTACTTCATTGTCATTTTTCTATTACAATACTATTTCAAAAGCATGACCTGAAAGAACACCCAAACCACATCAAGTCCAAGTCATTAAACAAAACATCTTCTACATTGCAAATTTCACAGCTATACTTAAAAAAAGAAAACCCCAAAATATTCTAAGATCCCATTGAATTTTAATCATGCAAAGGCGCTCTATATCCTAATGTATAGGCAGTATTTTAGCTTCAATTGACATCAGTGGGAGTACTGCTATTGATTCCAGTGCAACCAGGACTTTAGAGACTATTGCTGAGCGCAGATGAAATCTTGTAGTGCTGTAAAGAAAGGGTATGTAGGTTGCATTCATAAAGGGTTTTCTAAAATATTTTGATGGACAGAGGGAATAAAATCATTTTACTCTACGAAAAAGGAACAGGTTTCTTCTGAAGTGAATGGATTTCTTTTTTGGCTGCAAATACTGATTGAGCACAACATTTTGTTTCAATTTTGTGTATTTCAAACAAAAGAATCAGAAAAAACCCCATTGATGTAAAGGGGAACCTAAAAGGAATTAAAGGCTGGGTTTAGAACCATTTTCCCTAGAGGAGTTCAGGGTCTGTTGGGCAGGTCATCAGACTAGGACAGTTTGGTACTCAAATCCTTCCTATATTCAACATCACTCATTTTATTTAGAGAAGGTATGCTCCTATGTTCATAATCTCTTCATAAAACCATCAAATTTGGAATTAGGAAAGCCACCACTTTCCTCTTACTTCTTCACTACCAGCCATTCATGCAACTCTGTGCTCAAAAGTTACATTTTATGCCAAACTAGTCAAACTTCTGTGAAGGATATTGTTACAAAAAATTAAATCACTTAGTCATGAGTAGCTTAACTGAATATCTCAAAGGTGCAGGATTAGTAGGAGCACCTTCAGCTCCATCTCAGCAAGTGGAATGGCCTGGTTGCATCGAGAAAGCGTAGTTTTCATTCTTAAGTACTACTTCTTGGATGCTTACATTTACATTGGCACCTGAGAACCATTTTGAGTGATAAACATTTATTTCATATGCATAACAATACCTAATAGTGTAATAGTTCATTTTAAAGCACGATATTTGGAATTAACTGATATTCAAAATGAAACTAGAAATGTCTAAGGAAGTAAAAGCTTCTTTATTCTGACAGAGATTTAAAAAAACATACAAAGAAATATAGTGGTTAATTTGGATTCTTCCAAATCTAATCCATTTATGCACCTGTGTTACAATTAACCACTCTACTCAAATGCACCTAGCAAACGAAATTGTTATGTGATACAAAACAGGACAAATTTGTCACGATTTGTAAATTTTTTCTTTTTTTTTTAATAACTTCAAACATCAAGAACTTACGTGCATTTTTGCGCACTGCTCACAGAGAAATTAGAAGTCGCAAATCCACAGTAAATCCACAGCAGCAAGTCTATCTGCTGACCTCTCAACTTGTATCAATCCTCCGAGTGTCCCTGGTGTGATCCCAATGCTACTACTAGAGAAGTCCACTTCTATATCCCGTGTACAGAGTAGCCTGCTAACACAGTGCCCTTACTCAAATCTCCACACTCATTTAACACTTGCACGGTCGGACTATGAGCCATTTTGGACTGTGTCTTTGCAGGCCTTTGTATAATGACATCCTGGTTCACCATTAAGGCTTTCAAGCAGTGGGACAACAGTGATGCTGTAATACTTTGCAGGTTAGCTTCCTGCTACGCTAGGCAGAAGATTTTCAATTTGACATTTTTAAACCCCTTAGTGAATGGCAAGCCAAGAACAGGGGACTGCTACCATGCTGTCCTTCCCAGACTGCTAAGGCAGGAATGGTCCCAAGCTACAGTCATTATGGGAACTCAAATTCTAAAATGGCAAAAATACCCAATTCTCAATGCCTGTAGGATCTTAATATTTAACAACATCTCGAAATCCGTCAAAGAACTGACAAGTGGTATTTATGATCAGTTTTCAAACTAAGAAATAAGTACACTCAAAATCTAAATTGTTCCAGTGAAATGGTTCTGAATTTTATTTACAGATGTCTCTTCTGGCATTTGCCTGCACGTCCAATAACTACTCAGAATTCAGTAACTTGCATAGGCTGAAACTCAAGACTGCACATTTGTTTTTACTGGACAGCCACCTCACTTTCACAGACATGTTTCAAGTCCAGAAGGGGAATTAATATTCAGTCTTGTCATCAAGTTCCATTTTGAATATGAATTTACTTTGAATTCTAGGCTTCTCTTAGTCAGTTAACCATAGATTTTCCTTTGAGGAACAATACCTGCTACATTTTGCCCATGATGACATAAGCCTCCTGTAACACCCTGTTCCTTTCACTCTTGGGGCACTGAAGATGTTTGATGCATTGTTAACAGTTAGGAAACAAGCAATGGCTCTAAAAATGCACGGCATAAACAGTAAGTTCTTCCTCTTGTTCCTCCTTCCCTTTTACTCTACCCATGGTCTATGAAACATCTCACAAAATGGAAGAGTTATGCAACGTGCTCTGAAGGATCACATATTCAACTACATGCAAGAACATAGCAAACAGATTCCCCCCAACTTAAGGGTTTCTTTAGGTAGCAAACTTTACGTTCATGATTTTTACCACATTCACGCAATTACGTGCTTTACTGCGTTTGTGTACAGCACTAAAGTGTCACACTTAAGCGTTTCTGTCAGTCACGTAATTGTTAGGGACTTGCAACTAATCAGGAGTCAAAGATACCTAACTGCCAGTCCTAAATATTGAAAAATAATAGTCTAGGTCCTCAAAATCATTATATTTGCTTAAAAGAACCCTGGACAGAGGGAGGATGTCCATCTAGTAAAAGATGATGATTAAGTTGCTTAGGAGCTGTCATAAAGTGTGCCCCATCCTTCTACTGAAAATTACTGCTTTGCAGGTAGTTACTGTTCAGGAGATAGGTGTTCAGGGCTCATTGGCTCCAGTTCATAGTCAGGAATCATACTGCAAATCCCCCCTTATCTGTGGTTTCATATGCGGCACTGTGATCTGGCATAGCATAAACATGCCTCCTGCCGTAGCAGCTGCACTGTGGGGTGGGAACCTCCAGAGGAGGGGAGATGAGAAGCTGGGGACATCAGCACTTGACCTGCTAAAATTTGATAAGCCCCACGGTGCCTGTTAAAAGATTAAGGATACAGTTATTTTTGCCCCAAGTGTTGTCATTTAGACTGCTGCAAAGCCTGCACAAAGAAAGTAAAAGATATTACTGAGCTTATGAAAACAGAACACACAGGACCATAAATAATCCAGGCTGCAAGGCTGAATGGATCATCCATCTATAAATGACTGTGTGGATTTACCAAAACTGACTCAAAAATTATCTCAGCTAAGCAGGTCGTATATTGCCCCATAGCGAAGGCCTCAACTGCCGTAGGAAAGACATGACCTCCAAACCTGAGCAACAACATGACAAGTAGATGGTGAAATGTAAATATCATTAAAGGTAAATGATGTGTTACTTGTACATGAATCAAAATTAATCTTTTCAGTGTTTAAATCAGCATTTTAAATTAGTGTGTAAACATCGGCTTTGAAATCTATATTTATACATTCAATTATAAAGAGAGGATATTCAACTTTAAATTTAAGAATGAACTAGTTGCAATTTAAAGAAAGAAATTTCGCTTCCTGTGACTGTGATTTTTCTCACCTGATCACTCAGTACTTCAGAAGTGGGGAGAAGATGGTTGTTCAAAATTCCGTTTTGGGGGGTATGATCAGCTGATTGGAAGCAATTAAGTCGCTGCAGCTGAGTGAGTTACCACTCAGCTGGGCCATGCCAACAGCCTGTGCATGTAGCTTTATTCATTGCAAATGTGAATTCAAGTGCAAAAGAAGGCAGATTAAGTCAGACGGATAAGGGGTGATTTACTTTGCTGTAATAACTCAATTGTTTGCAATTAGCTTCACATACGCTTGCTGAGAAGCTTAAAGCTTTTCACGTAGACCCTATAATTCCTGACGAAAATCTTTTAAATTGCTGAAATAGTTATTATTAACTTAAAATGTATTTTTTTAAATTGCTGGAAATCATGGCTATCCAAGTATTTACTGAGAGTAAGAATGTTAGAAGATAATCCAACAGTCAAAAAGGCATGAAAAGGATGTCAGCTCATCAGTTGTGGAGACTGCTGCTTTGTAATGCCTGCAAATCTGTTATCACACATACATTACCTCATTTCAATTCTGCAGCATAGGTTTTCCTTCATGTAGGCTTCTAGAAAGACGATGAGAGCTATGTTCTTGTTGTAAAAGGAGATCCTCAACAACAAATTTTTAAACAACAAAAGTAGAAGCAAATCTAGAACTTTAGTTTTCTCACAGGCAACACTAGATTTACTTGGCTACTTTGTGACCTGAAAAAACATTGATCCTTAGATTCCCGATTCACAGGTTCACCCATTGCTAACTATAATGATTGTCAATGCGCCTTTTCCTGAACTTAGCGATGGAGAAATCCACAAACAAGTTTCAGCTGGTTTTCTCTGCTACCATATATCACTAACTCCACAGGCTGCTAAAACAATGTGTAATTGTGAAACAAGAAGAAGAGAAAGTAAAAGTTGCACAGCCTGCAGTCGTGGGGTTGAGGATAAGGAATCAGGCTGGTAGTTCTACGGAGAGAAATGGCTCGTTTCTTTCATGAGGCAGTTTCAAATAAAGCACAGTGGTAAAGTAGTTCTGAAAAATTGCATACGGAGGACACATTTACTTCCACAGCACTTTGACCTGGAAAAGCAACTGCGTGAAAAGCCAGCCAATAAATAATGCAGAAAGATAAAACAGTTATTACTATTTTGTAGCCATAGAGCACACTTTCAGATTCTTCTTCATTTCTCCATAGTCATTTATTGTAACGCCAGTGCAGCCTTATATTAAACTTAATCCTTTATATCAGCGTCTACACAACCATTAATCTTATTTTCTACACTTACACAGTCTTTTAGGTTCAGCTGAACCTTTCACATTTTAAGCTTAAAATCTAAGAGCAAAAATTCAACTACTAATCAGTGGTACATCAAAACAGACCTGAGACTATGAAATTATTAACTGCTTTTGCTTTAAAAATCTGATTATTTTAATATTCTTACTGTAATTTTCATTCCAAAGAATGACTTAAACGATATACAATTCACTGGGGAAAAAAATCCTGTAATGTCACCACTCCTGAGAAAACACTCTAAATGTTACAGCAGCTGGTAAATGACAAATGCGTAAGTGATGGAAATTGAAGTTGATTAGGGGAGTGGAGCATCTCTCGTATGAGGAAAGGCTGAGAGAGCTGGGTCTGTTCAGCCTGGAAAAGAGAAGGCTGAGAGGAGATCTGATCAATGCTCACAAATATCTAAAGGGTGGATGTCAAGAGGACGGGGTCAGACTCTTCTCAGTGGCGCCCAGCGACAGGACAAGGGGCAATGGGCACAAACTGGAACACAGGCAGTTCCACCTGAACATGAGGAGGAACTTCTTTACTGTGAGGGTGACAGAGCACTGGAACAGGCTGCCCAGAGAGGTTGTGGAGTCTCCTTCTCTGGAGATATTCAAAACCCGCCTGGATGCATTCCTGTGCAACCTGCTCTAGGCTAACCTGCTTTAGCAGGGGGGTTGGACTAGATGATCTCTAGAGGTCCCTTCCAACCCCTACCATTCTGTGATTCTATGCAATGGTACAAACTGAATAGACGAGCAGCCATCAACTCTAATTCAGAGTTGCCAGTCCAGAAGGTGCAGTGAAGAAGAGAATTGCTTGTTGAAATGCATTAAATTGTGCAAGTATTTAATTCCATTGAAAATAGACTTGGGCACACAAATAAGACACTGCAAAGATTTTGATCATCTGCACCTCCTGATGAAGTAGCAGAAAGGGTATGTTCTGCACTTCTGAAAATGAAGCCACTTAGTAGGGGATCTGAGTATGGATTTGGAACCCGAATGAAAGTGGCAAAATATGGCTGCCAGAGATCTCTGCAGCACTAGATGGACTGCTGTTGTCTCCAGAAACTCCAAATATTAGGAAGCTCCATTTATTTACTGGGAGGGAAGTCAAGAATGGTAAGCTAATGCTTATATGAACATTCGTGTCTTCCTAGCTCAAAGAACGTGCTAGTTTTCTGTAAATGAGTGATGGGAAAAAACACACAGAACCCCTATCCCCCCCAAATTCCTTTCAGGCAAATTTTTTCTCTTTCTAGATGTCAAGAGAGTGAACAACACCTGCAGAAAATGGGTATAGCAGGTAGGTTAAAAAAAGAAAATATTATGCTATAAACCTCTTTTTCAGGCCTTGACCAGGCACACTGAAGCAAACGGTAGTATAAGTGAACCTAGAATGCACTTAAACATGATTTAATACTCTTTGACACCACAGACATCTTTCTTTCCCCAGGGCAGAAGTTACAGCAGAGCTGACAGATGTGAACGTCTGCCCACACCTCAATCACTGCTGCTACAGTCAAATATATAAACACAAACCATCTCCAGTTATAGCTTGTAATCGCTTGGACGAGGAAGCACAGCAACTCAGATGCCGACACGTTTGCTTCTGCCAACTCCACTATGGGAGAATACGACCTCTGGCAAAGGGACACAGCTGAACTGTGCGCTGGTTGAATTGCTGTAGCAAGCACCAGTGTAACTTATCTGTCAGAGTCTCTGGCTATGTATGCACAAACCCCGCAAAAAATAAAAAGGCAATCCAAATAATAACATAAAATTTTACAGGCTGCACAGCTGAAAAGCAGAAACATAGAAACAGACATATGAAAAATATGCCTGTAGTTGTGATAGTAAATGCAAGTTCCGATTACCTACAAACTTGCACAGGTTTGTGCTTAACATGTTCAGTAAGTGAAACTGCATAGGCAAGCATACGATTGTCTACAATTTTCTCATGAGTGGATATCAACTTCTCAAAGCTTGTGCCCTTAATCTGGGATTCGGTTGCCCAAATGCGGGGCTCTGCTGCCATTTAGAATCCTGTGAGTCATCTCACCTAGCTTCCAAACTGCTCTGAAAGCACGTGGGTCTCTCGCATGGCCTCTGACGTATCTACCAATTTCACGCAGATGTTCTAGGTCCCCTATGGCTTCTCAAAAAGCAGTATGTGTCTCTGTTTAGGCAAATCTGAATCCTGCCCTTGCATCCACCAATGGATGCCAGTGGAGCCTGGCGATTTTCAGAATCATGTCAGAACTGAATCGCTTGTTGATTTAAATAACCGTTTCACACTTTCCATTTAATTTGCAGCAACCTAAAAAACTCCCTATAAATCAGTTTCTCTCGCACAGCACTCTTCATTTTTGGCTTTTTTAATATTTTTGGGTTTATATAAAGTTTATGTACAAAGGGTTTAATTTGTCTATTTTGTATTTTTGAAACTCTGCGGTTGTGGATAAACACTTTTATTTTGATCTCCAGCCAATTCCTGGTGAGACAGATGTTTCTGGAAAAAAAAAAAAAAGCACTAATTGGTTGTTGGTTTCATATTACGCCCTATTTCCAGTTTGGGGAAGAAAAAGGAAAGCATAGCTGTGTGCTTCCTTTGCATCTCCCCAAATATTAGCTGTTCAGTAGCCGGCATGACCCTAGCATAAATCATATCAGGTTTTAATTAACAATAGCCTGTGTGTTTCAGCTCAGAACTGCTGAAGCCTATGCTCCACTGCTCTGCGGAAATTCCTTAGGAAAGGATTAAAGTCCTTTTATTTTACACCTTGTCTGAAGTCTCAGCTAAAAAGCTAAGCGTTATATAGAGGAAAGGTGGCATTGCTAAAAACATTCAAGCCAGAAGGTTAATGAAGAAAACAAAAGGAGAAAGTGACTACAAAAACAGGACAGAAAATACTGAGGTAATGAAAATAAGCTGACCAGGAGCAGAGTATGGCTCCCTGGTAAAATTAAATCAAAGCACATTTCAAGTGGAGCATTTTATGAGTTTCAACAAGTTGAATGTATAACAACAATATCTTTTCTTAATACAATACTCATGAGAGCTCTTAAAGAAGAACTTTACTACTTAATGCACACACAGGATCCTCAGCTTCTCTTTACACTCAGCTACGCTCATCTCAGTCTTGTCCCAAACCAAATTTCCGCATGCCAGCTTTGCTCCACTTCTTATCATAAAATTCACGTAACATCATTTATGAGAGGAAGGAAAAAAGGAGACGAGCAATGACTGATTTACACTGCAGTGATCAAATTGGGCAGAGTCAGTGAATATGTCGTCTAACGAAATTACTCTTTTCAACAAACTAGAAAAGGGACATAAATAGCTACAAGTTGTGAGAGTTGAGTTACACGCCAGAGATTGGAAAATTTAACAGTGGTCCGTGCCTTCAGGATGCTGAAGCTGCGGACTGCCACTGGGTAGTAGTGTTGTGTTTGCACTTGTTGTATTGTTGTATTGGTATTACAATATGTAAACCCACAATAAATTACTGGAAAAACAAGGGCTGGGTAACGCAGTTTGTCTGTTTCAGACATTCCTAGCAACGTTGAGAGGCCTTACTGCCAGTGACTGGGTAAATATGGCTGGAACACACGAGTCAAACTCCCAGGACTGCATTTTAGCTCAAGGTCAGGATGGGGGTTCTGAACTTACGCTGTGGGCTTTGTAACACAGGCCTCATTATGGCAGCTCAGTAAGCATACCATCAGCTCTTTGGTATTTTCAGGCCAATGACATTAGTAACTCGAAAATAAAAGTGTTAGCTATAGACTGCAACTTGCTTTTTATGGGAAAATAATAATTAGCATTTTGTATTCACACTGTGCTTTTAAATTTGAAAGGTCTGACAATTTCTAAAGAATTCTGGCTTATCAAGCAAAACTCCGAAGGTAAGTTTGCTGAGTATTACAGTATTGGAGCAGGCTGATTTAAGAATCTTGTCGTGCAGGGTGATTAGGAAGTTACGGAAGCTCACAGAAGGAGTTCTATTTGGGGAGGGGAAGGCAAGGCAGGGATGCAAAGGCAGCTCAAAGTCGCACGTATGGAAAGGGAAGATTATAGCAGAAGATTTTTCTGTTGTTTTCTTCCCCCCTCGGACAAGCTAGTTAAACATGCTATTGTCTTTTCACTGATCTAAGATACTTGGAGAAACTTGTCACCAAAATACAGAAGTTCCAGGGAAAAGATGTATTTGTTCTAGATGACCAGAGACAAGGCAACACCAGTAAGAGCAGTAAAGGTAGAAAATGGTCCAAGAATGGGTAGGACAGGCAGTTTTTTGTTTTTTGTGGTTTTGTTTCTCCTTTGTTTTTAATTCTGCCTTAAGACTCCTGAAAAAAGAATTCTTAAAGGGGAAAAATAAAAGAAAAAAGAATCAAAGCAGTAAAGATAATAAATAGAAGATAATGATACTGAGCTGAGTTTGCATACCCATAGACAGATGTTAATGTGACTACATAAAATAAAAGAAGCAATAGCTAAAGAAATTTCATTGACGAGAAAATGCAGCTGTTTGGCATGAATTTGGGGATGAAAGTGTAAGGATGCAAGCAGTTGATAGGACCCCAAGGCAGAGGGAAGAACAAAGATGACAGAATGTAATTTTCAATAATCTTTGCTTTGCAGAATAAAATCCTCACAAAGCCTTAAAGGGAAGGGTCAAATCTTTTTTTTTTTTTTAATGCCAACTCAATCACCTATTAATACTGTTGCACTTATAAAAAACCAAAAGAAATAGCACACCTTTTACCTTTTAGTTCCGTAATTCAAAAACGTGTATAATGTGGGACTCAGTTTTGGCCACAGTCTCTAGCACATCTTAAGACAGTGACTTCTCAGCAAGGTGTAAGTGTTTCAGTAAATATTTCAGTAGCAGTGATGAGAGATAGAAGATGAGGCCCACACGCTGTGCAGTTAGTTCTTGGTTTATAAAAGCAATCCCTCTGCAGACACTGAATGATACATAAGCTCTCTGTGTTAGTGGATCCCAAAACTATATGAAAACTAAGAGAGTCAATCCAGGTATTTGTGTGCCAGTAGAGACACATGAGAATGAAGCCTAAAAGGATTTTAGGAAGGAGGAACAATACATGTAAGTTAACTAAAGATTTGTTTAAAGTGTACAAAATGATGCATCATTACTCTTTCTTACTCTTAACATCCAGTATCGCTTAGATGAATTGTTTTAATACATGTTATTTTGGAACAGAATTTTTTTTATTATTACTATTACTTTTCATACAAGCAAAAGAATATTTTTGTAACTGTTTTGCCATCTAAGATTGCATCACTGTCTCTTCACGATTGAGAAGTCAAACTTTGAAGCTATTGTTCCTTGAACTGTAGCTTATGTAGCCATAAAATTTCTGAAATTATGGAAGTGCTTTTTAAAATCCTATGACAAAGGAAAAGAGTTGATGTGATCACCCTGCATGATGACAAAGGAAGTATCTGATTTTACAAAACTGAAAGTTCACTACTTGTTTCCTTTGGAAGAATCTGTGCTGGATGCATAGGGGTAATTTTTTAGTTTTTAAACAAGGACTCTGGAAAGCATCAGTCCAAGGTGGCATGGCTTTATTCTGCTCAGAGGTGAACAGGCATGTCATTTTGTACATGACAATGTTCCAAAGAGCATTTAACTAACATTTGAACACAGGTTCTATAATCATATGGCTGCTCATGTTTCTCAATGACACACATTACAGAAAATGTGAATTACTTTTTAGAGGATTCAGTGGCATTAAATCTCAAAAAAAATTAAATCATTCAGTATTTCAAGTCAAATGAGAATAACATCCTCAAATACTTTACATCCCCATCATTCATCCCACCAGTTTAGCCTCAGATAACAATTCTTAATACAAGAGGAAGGTGAGATACAGGAACCACATCTCTTGCTATAATAGTACTAGATGTGATTATTACTTACATCCTAAAGTTGTGTGTTATCTGAAAAAGCCCCTTGCTTCCTTTCTTCTACTGACAGCAGGAAGGACAAGTGGGAGCACAGATTGTATACTTTTCTAACAAAACAAAGCTAATTCCTTGCTAGGTGGTCACATGGATTTACATGAATGCCAAATTCAGATTTTTTTGAGACTCTTTTAATGAGGTCCCATGTGTTCCTTTTATATACTGAAGATTATTAATATTTTAAAAATATTATAATTTTAGGCACAGGAGTTCAAGAGTAGCAATAAGAAGGAGCACTGTGTGTTTTGCATGTACTTTAATTGAGTGATAAACAGAAGGGTCTGGCTTGGAAGGGTTTTTGATCAGAATATCAACATGTAATGTTAAGATTATGTAGTTTATGAGTACAGCGTACCATCTTATTTCTGGCAAAGGGAGAGAAAATGTGGGCCTGCCTGGCATCACAAACAGTGAGATATGAATATATGAGTTGCATTTGATGAAGGGAGTTACCTACTAATCAGCAGTTAAGTAAGAATGGCCAGACTTCCCCTACCCAGGACCAAAAAAAGAGATATATTTTATTTGTCCATGGGGTGAGACTTCTACCCTGCATTAAGAATGAGAAGCTCATGACATAAATAATTTATTCCAGCGGATGTGAAGTCTACAGCATGAATTCCAGAAACAGAGAATTTATTTCAAATCAAGGTCGCTATCACAATCCCTAGCTGTAATGGGATTTCTGAAACACTGCTGTGAATACTAAGAGATTCAAATATTGAAAATCCATTGTGTTTTGTTTTCTTTTCATGGGTATGGCAAGTACCACTAAACCTTCTGAGGAACCACTCTTGCATCGCAACATGGATGGTCCATCTGAAATCCAATTATAACTAAACCACCAACATGCTTCCTAGCTTTGTAGCTCAACAAATAGGGAGTAACTTGTGTTTGTAACAGGCCACAGGTTTTGCATTAAGCTAACGAGACAGGCTTCAGGACCTGCTGGGTTTTGCCTGTGCTTGTCTTGGTCTGCCTGAAGATTTGTTTTTGCATGCAATAGCAATTATTTAATTACCAGAGCTCTATTACCTACTTTGTTTCCACTTTTCTTTAGTTCTAATTGTGTGATGTAATGTCTATAGTGATATATATATTGTAACTAATAGTTATCTGTAACATGTAGTTACTGTGGGTAGAATGACCTATTAGACCCCCTTAATAAAACACAGCACAGGGAAGTATCAGAAGCTTTGAAAGAACCAGAAAGGGACAATACCTGAAGCCCAGGGGCTATAAACAACTCACTGATGGCCAATTACTGGTCATCAAAGGAGTGTAACCTCAGGCAAAAGGTAAGTCAAGTCATTCTTGCCAAGCCTTTGGGGTAGCAAAGAGAGCAAAGAAGCAGCACACAACATACCTAAAACACACACTACATAGTAAATTCAGATACAATACGGACTTGTAACCCAATGAATAATAAACAAGGTGTAGAGCCTGTTAGCAAACATAAAAAAGATCCCAACCACATCCTAAAGCGACACAAAAGAAACCATCAACATCAATGTCATACCTCTGGCAAAGGATTTAGGATAAAGACCAGTTGCTGTAAACCCATACCCAGACTGACACATAGAGGGGCAGTGGGAGGGCAAAGCTAACACCAGAGAAAGGAGGAGACTAAAAAGTTTGTGTATGTATGTTACCTGCACATAATTTAAACTATTCGATAAGGCTGTTACAACTGTTATGACCATTAAGACTGTAATTAGACTAATGATAAATTCTTGGCTTTGCATGAGTTACTTTCCCTTTTTGCCTGTAACAGGATACAAACTGGTGGGAGTCTAAGTAATCTATTCTCTAACTGGACTGCAACAAGTTTCTCATAAAATATTGCTGGGTTAAGGGTATTTTTAAATTTGTATGGGCAACTTCAATTCTGTTATTGTTATTCTGTTATTGTCATTACATCATGCATGGGAATGTTTGAGTTTGTAACTTCATCGTCTCTTTAAAAAAAAAAAAGTCATGATTCTTTGCTGTTACTGCGATGAAGACTTTATCGCTATCAACAAAGTTCTATTAAACTGATTTAGTACCGGTACCTTTGAATTCAGAGCTATGAGATTAAAGGAGAAAATGTGAAACCAAAATCCAGACACGGTTGGACAAAAAAATCTTTAAATCCTACACACTTAGATGTCTTGGGTCAAAATATATATGGACAAAGAAGTAAATCTACACATTTCTTGAAAGCATCCCAAATGCAGGAAAAGATATTTGTGTCAGGGGTGGGGGGTGAGGGGGAAAAGTTAACCTTGAGGAAAAGTATGAATACTCACATGCATTAATGATATAAAGAACCCAAACTGATAACAATATTGGTTACTTTTCTGTTTGAGGTCTGTTCTCTACAGATGTATTTCTAGTAGTGAATATCAGTGGCAAAGACAATTGTTAAGCAGTGTAGAGGGACTCAGAATACAGAATGAAGAAATGCAAAGCATTCTTTTCAACTTACAGGTGAAAAATAATTATAGGGGAAAATGTTTAGTTCAGATATTTAAAGGCGGCCTTTGGAAGAACAAATAGTAAGATGTAGTGACTATTATCCTGACCTCTTGGAAGGCTTTTTCTCTGTAATGAAACTGTCCTCCATATTTAAGCTCAAGATGATCTGCTCCATAACTTTCCCTGGCACTGAGGTCAGACCTACAGGCCTGTCATTCCCCGGATCCTCCTTCTGGCCCTTCTTGTAGATTGGTGTCACATTTGCTAACCTCCAGTCAACTGGGACCTCCCCAGTTAGCCAGGGTTGCTGATAAAGGATAGAAAGTGGCCTGTTGAGCACTTCCACCAGCTCCCTAGGTACCCTTGGGTAGATCCCATCTGGCCCCACAGACTTGTGTGTGTCTAAGTGGTGTAGCAGGTCGCTAACCCTTGGATTACGGGGGCTTCATTCTGCTCCCTGTTTCTGTCTTCCAGCTCAGGGGGTTGGGTACCTGGAGGACAACTGGTCTTACTACTGAAAACTGAGGCAAAGAAGGCATTAAGTACCTCAGCCTTTTTCTCATCCTTTTTTACTAAGTTTTCTTCCGCATCCAATAATGGATGGAGATTCTCCTTAGTCCTCCTTTTGTTGTTGAAGTATTTATAGAAACATTTTTTATTGTCTTTTACGGCAGTAGCCAGATTAAGTTCTTGTTGAGCTGTGGGCCTTCTAATTTTCTCCCTGCATAAGCTCATGACGTCCTTGCAGTCTGCCTGAGTGGCCTGCCCTTTCTTCCCAAGGTCATAACCTCTCCTTTTTTTCCTGAGTTCCAGCCAAAGCTCTCTGTTCAGCCAGGCTGGTCTTCTTCCCCACCAGCTTGTCTTTTGGCACATGGGGATGGCCTCCTCCTGCATCTTTAAGATTTCCTTCTTGGAGAACGTCCAGCCTTCCTGGACTCCCTTGCCCTTCAGGACTGCCTCCCAAGGGACTCTGTCAGCCAGGCTCCTAAACAGGCCAAAGTCTGCCCTTTGGAAGTCCAAGGTGGCAGTTCTGCTGACCGTCAGCCTTACTTTGCCAAGAATTAAAAACTCTATCATTTTGTGATCACTGTGCCCAAGACGGCTTCCAATCATCACATCACCCACAAGTCCTTCTCTGTTCACAAACAACAGATCCAATGGGGCACCTTGCCTCATTGGCTCACTCAACAACTGTGTCAGGAAGTTGTCTTCCATACACCCCAGGAACCTCCTAGACTGTTTCCTCTCTGCTGTGTTGTCTTTCCAGCAGACATCTGGTAAGTTGAAGGCCCTCACGAGAACAGGGGCTAGCAATCATGAGACTTCTCCCAGCTGCTTATAGAATATATTGTCTGCCTCTTCAACCTGGTCAGGCGGTCTATAACAGACTCCCACCATGATATCTGCCTTGTTGGCCTGCCCCCCAATTCTTACCCATAAACACTCAGCTCTATTGTCACCATAATTAAGCCATTAAGACAATCAAAACACTCTCTCACATACAGGGCCACCCCACTGCCTCTCCTTCCTTGCCTATCCCTTCTGAAGAGTTTATAGCCATGCACTGCAGCACTCCAGCTGTGTGAATCATCCCGTCATGTTTCTACGATGGCAACTGTATCACAGTTTTCCTGCCACACAATGGCTTCCAGCTCCTCTTGTTTGTTGCCCATGCTGCATGCATTGGTGTAGATGCAGTTCAGCTGGGCTATTGATCCCACCACGTTTTTGCGGGGAGAAGCCTTAATTCCTACCCGATCATTCTCAGGTGCTTCTGTGGTTTCTAATCCTTTGCGCCTTTGCTGCTGCATGGCTCTCGATCGCCTACCTCCACTGAGATGGCAGACCAAAGGACCTCGCTAGCACACCATCCCACAAACACTGGCATGCCACCTTCAGGCTTATCTCTAGAGAGCCTGGTTTAATCCCTTTCCCTCTTCAAATCTAGTTTAAAGCTCTTTCAATAAGCCCTGCTAACTCCTATGCAAAATTGTTTTTTCCTCTTTGAGACAGGTGTACCCTGTTTGTCATGTAGGTGTCATGTAGATAGACCCATGATCAAAAACCTCAAAATTCTGCTGGTGACACCAGGCTTTGAGCCAGGTATTGATCTGCTGTAATATTGTAAATCATAAGGTAAGGAATGAGCATGATGCCCAAATCAGGTAGAGCTACTCCCTCATCTGCAGGCAACCAAACATTGGCCCTTAGATTAGCAGATGAGGGAAGGGAAGCTCTGCTCCAATGCTTCTCAGTACAAACCAATACCACGAAAGACTTAGGCAGTGGTGAGGGAAAAATGGTTTCCTCTTTCTTCTTTTTTTTTTTGACAAAAAGGGTGAAATTATTTAACTAATTTGTTATGTTCTGAAGACCTAAAAAGTAATGATTTTTACAAACCAAAAAACTGTTCAAGAAGTTAAAAACTTCAGGTAGTGGGAAGAAGAGAACAGTAATAGAAGTCTTGGCACAATTCAGCTCTAGTTTCCTTAGTTCAAGACCTTACTGTGATCATTGATAACCAAGTGGTGAACTACAAAGCTGTAGGATGTGCTAGTATAGGTAAAACCGCATTCATCATACAATATCAGCTCTTCCATTTGCTTCCTCCTCACATATATATATTCTCCAGATTTATTTTGAAGCCATTTCAAAAATGTGCTGAATTTAAAAAATGTGTTGAGCATTCTTTCTTCTAAATCTGGAATACTTTAACATTAATTACAGTACTTTAAATCTTTGAATGTGTAGTGTTCTGCCCTAGATACAGTTAAGAAAATGGGGACATCACAACTCAGAAAGTCAGGAAGATGCTCTTCCAGTACAACAGGCATTACAGTTATTGCATCTTGGTTCCTGATCTGAAAATGAGAGCACTGCATTAAACAAACTATTTAAGATAAACCTTTATGTTTCCTAACACTGCCTTTTGTCTCATCTGTCTGTGTAACCTGGAATACTGCCAATATAATGATTAAAAGTCCTGTTATGTACTAATTTCAATTATAGTTGGGACTGTACAGAACTTACGGTGACTGAGATGCAAATTTTATTGATAGTAATTCAAAGAAGTCATTCATGCTTTGCTGCTTTTGATGAATGAAACAATCTCAAACTCATGCAATGATCGGTACTATTCAAAATAAGAGAAATGAGAACAATACTGTGAACTAAGCCGCTAACTGAAACAGGTGAAGTCATTCTTTTTCTAAATCACCTCTCTATAACAAAATGGCTTTCAGGAAAACTAGACGAATGTGCGTTCCCCAAAGAAGAGCCTGACCCTAGCATGAATTATAGTGACTCAGTCAAGTCAAAGCTAAAAAAACCTTTTAAACATTTTGCAATCAGTTTCGTAGCCTTCTCCTTCAGTATCCTCTACTTTGGGCAGCCACCCGGACAAACCTGGATTAAGCTACTCCCCAGAATGTAGATGTCTGTTGTTCACTCCCAATATGGCTGTACGCTTGATTGTCACAAAAAGCTTACAACCTGCTTAACTATCATGTATGGCCTGAGCATACACACAAGAAAAAATATCCATTTACAACCCAAAATATGTTGCAGATATAACTATATATATGGATACATACCTTCTTTAACTTCAAGACTCCATTGTCAGATTTTAATTGGAATGTTTTAGAGGTGGTCTTTAGCGGCCTATCTGCTCTTGTAAGGTTAAAAAAATAGTCTTCTGACATAGTATAAACTCTGCAGAGTTAAACATTCAAGAGCTTTTTATCATAGCATAACTGCACCATTTCCTTGTTTAACTTTCAAACTCACATCCTGAAAAGCCCCCAAAACTATACTGTGTTTGTACTGTACACTTACAAATATATGAACATATGGTTTGTTAATTTTAATTAATGGAATCAAAAAGGCATGCATTCATTTATGAAAACTCTTTCTTTGTGAACTCGTATAATCTCTTCACCACTTAAAAAAACCAACAAACAAACCACAGAGCACTTAACATTTTTCCAAGGAAAATGTAGGGAAGGAATCAATTGGAACAGCTTTGTATTCAAAATCATCTGTGAAGCATCAAAGTTATGTTTATTGGCATCTGTGCTCCAGCTGTGGGGTTCGGAGCTTTTTATTTTTTTAATCACGTTCCTTATTCCAATGAGTATGTGCTTGATTTTGTTCATTTACAGAGCTAGAAAGTGAATCCATCAGGGGCTGTTCAGACTCCCACAGCCTTTAGTGGCATTCCACTAGAAGAACATGGCAACTTTAAAGCTTCACAGGACATCTATTTTACTGGATCTTAGGAAGTGACAATTTTACAGTATAAAGCTAGATTTCAATAAAAATCCTCGTTATACTTATTGAACTGTGTAGAGAGAAAAACATGCCTAAAAAGACAATTAAAGCAGCCAACAAATGAAAGCCCCTTGCATCCAACTCATAAAAAAATACCCTGGATGGCAATGTTAACCAATTCTTTGATTGTTGGGAATCCATTTATGAGCAATTCCTTATCATTTTTAAAAAGCAGTCAGAATGACAGAAAGTCTGAGACTGACCCAGGCGCCCCTGAAATCAGAGGAAGTCTAAATTTACTTCAGTGCCTTTTGGATGAGGCTCCATTTTAGCAGTGACCGTCAAGCACTAAAACCAATTTGTGTGTCAGTTTGTGACTCTATAAGAAGTATAACATGATTTTGAAGAGCTACAGAAACAAAATGGTGTATTTTCTCCATGACTTTCAAGACCATGGATTCTGAGTTCTCTTGCTTGACCTCTTGTAGCCAACACAAACTTACCAGGGTGCAGGTGGAGGAAAGGAGTGTTTTAGGGTTTTTAAGTATAATAAAGCTATGGCCCAGTTCAGCAATTCCAAAAAGTCCCCTGCACGAACTCACCTTTTGCCCTTGACTAAGCAGATTAGGTTCCTGGTTTATGTGCCCAAAGTTAAGAAATATTAATACAGCAACAAAAAAGACTGTATTTTGGCCAACTGTTACTTTTTTTCCAGAGAAACACAAAAGAATTTTCTTTGCTGCTTTCTGCTGTCATAAGAGGTGAATCCACTCAAGAGAAAAGTATTGAGGGACTAGTCCTGACCTCTTCTCTGCACTACAAATGGACAAAGAAGATAGCTAAGTAAGTACCACTACCGATGGTGGACCCGAATCAGGCACATGAGCCAGCAGGATGCTACAGGAGGGAAGCTCGTCATGGGCACTGTATTTGAGGCAGAAAGCAAATGCTTTCTATGCTATCAAGAAATCTGAGGAAGGGCAAAAAGAAATCAGCAGAACTAAACACTAGCAAGAGAAAGGTCATTAAAAGCATGAAGCCACTCTTCTGAAATAAAGCTGAAATAATGTACAAATGAAAAATTAATGAAAAGAATAATGAAATCTGGCTTATTAAATGTAAAAACACAGAAACAGAGGCCAGAAAAGAATTCCAGGAGGAACTTCGAAAGGTATAAAAGCTAAAATTCCATCCCATTTCAAGCACATCAGTGACAGAAAGATTACTACAGAGTCTACAGGCCCAATATATTATGAAGGCATACAAGGGGCATTTAGAAACGGCAAGACCACGGCAGGCTGTATTGAAGATGTTATGGAACAAATGGACAAAAAATGTCACCAAAGAATATAACTAAAGAAACAGAAATAGGTAATTTAGTGACACATGGCCTCTCGTTTAAAATTATCTTCCTGTCTGAGGCCTGGAAGATGGTAAATGTGACACCATTTTTAAAATATTTCAGGAAGTTCAGCGGAACTATGAAACAATGAGCACGACATCTGAACTGGGCAAATCGGGGGAAATCATAATAAAGCGTTAAATTAGTGAACACATGAACAAAAATGACCTACTGGAGAATAAAATTATATACCCTGCTTTTTTATAAAAGGAAGCCATGAACATATCAGAGTCTCTGAAGGAGTCAACAAACATGGATACAGGATACAATCTACTTCGAATTCAAGAAGACATTTCACAGTATCTCTCAACGTCTCTTAAGGAAACTTGCAGCCAGAAAGTAAGAGAAAAGCTTTTATCATTTCACAGATAGTTAACTGCTTAAAAGATGGGAAATGGAAGAGAGGAATAAATGGTCAGTTTTCACAATGGAAGGTGTCCAGCATGGTCTGTGCTAGGTCCTGTGTGGTTAAACATAATCAACAGCAGAGGAAGTACTATAGTATCTAAAATGCCATCTACTTTCAGGAAAACACTCTGAAGGGGGTATTGCAGGGGAAAATGGAAAGGCTAAGTATATAGTTAAGAAAGTGCACACTCTGTATCAGGCTGGTACTGAGGCAGAATGCAATTCAAAGAACTAAACTCATCAATACATTTCCTCCAAATAATCAAGGCTGCCTCCCATGAAAAAGGCAAAAGATTAATAGTCCATTTTCATCTCTATTTGTCTGACTATTTTAGGTAAAGCCCTTCCGTGACTTTAGCAAAGAGAAACACTTTTTTAAAAATCTTGCATTCTCATGATTTAATTTTTTTTTTTCTTCTCTACATTTCATCCTACCTGCCTCTTACAACACAGGAAACTCTGTTAATACGTATTATTCTTCCTGTGAAGTTTAAGGCAACATAAGTTAATTTTTCTTGACATTTTTGGACTATCATGGAAAGTCAGATTTGAATTCATAGTTAGGGCATCTCATATTGTTATACTTCTTCAGTTTTACTTAGAAAACTAAGAAGTAAATAAAATGCAAATCATTCTGAAAACAAAAGAAAGAAGTGAAAACATTGCCCTAACTAAAGACACCAAACAAGACTGCATTATTTACTTTTTTTGAAATTAAATTTATATGACCCCCAGCTAGGATTTTGATGGATTAATTCCTACAATCCATCATGTATTTTTTTCTCTCACTCCATGCATTCCATCATTTTTATACTTCAGACCCAATTGCTGATGCTAGATTTCACTAAATGTCTAATGTTCCTCTTAGCCCTCCATTTCAGAAGATTATATGCACTGATATTCCTTCTTTTTCTAAGTACTTTAATACATCTTTAACAAAATATTCATGCTGCCAAGCTATCTCACACAAGTGCTTCAAATTATGAATGGGGATTCTGGATCAGCTTTTCAATAAGGGATGGGACACCTAAATTAGCTATTTTTAATAGGGAGCTTAGTGAATTTGCAAAGAGGGTTATGTGCTCCTATGTGGAAACATATAGTATAATCCTAGTTTTGTGAGCAACTGCCTGAAAATTTTTGAAACTTCTGACTGAATCTCTTTTCACGCTTTAAATAGAGTGAACATACTTCATTTCAGATTAAAACAGGGTTATAGGTCTTGGTTTTCTAGATAAAGTAACAACCAGATACACTCTCTGGGCTTCTGCTGGCTCATGTCATTCAAGGCTGCAAAAAGTCTTAGCTAAGTCAGGCAACGCCAAGAGATGTGGGTCTGTTGACTAACTCTCATGTTTTTCATATAGCTTGCATTGATTGGCTTGGGGACAGAATAAGCTCAGCTGTGGGAAATGAAACTTTTGCTAGCAAGAGGTCCATCCACGGTAGTATGACATTATCAGAACAGTAAAGTGACAGAGCCACACTATCCAAGTCCCCACACTGTGGATCTGAGCCATATACAATGCCCTCAAAGCGCTGACATGTAAACAGCCATTTATCAAGAATCTTGGAATCTGCCACTACCTTCAAAAATCACCTTCATGTACTAAAAATGGGGTTGCTTGTGAGTAAACCACAGAAGAGTCTTGTGTTGAGCACAGCGCAGATGTTGGCTACGTAACAGTCTGATATCTGACCTGGTGCCTGGCAAACCAGCCTGTGTAATTGGCAAAGTAGCTGTAGTGCCATAGGATCTAGTGAGAGATTTAGGTTTCCTTTTCCTCTCCAATCCATGAAGGAAATGAGTGGTTCAAGCACTACTTCTGACACAGCCTGTTTCTCCTCAACACTTGCGCAGCCTCCTAGCTGTCATGTTGTGGAAGAAACACCTGGCCACCGCACAGCAGGATGAACTGCACAAAGAGCTGCCAATGAAGGTACCCTGAGCTAGGGTCCATGAAGGCATTTAGGGTCTCCTAGTACTGTTTTATTCTGCAGAAACGTTCACAATTCAGAGATTAATGTTGAGCTGTAACTTGCAAGTTTTTTCATGCATCCTAGAGGGAATCAACAGGATTTCATCATTTTATGCTAGCTGAGAACATGGTCAACTCACTTTAATGTTAAATGTGAGTAAATTGCTAGCAGAGTTAGCATGTCAACTCTACCATTTCTTTTCCACTTTTCCTTCTGGAGATTGATTCAAAGCCCAAAGAAATCAAAGTGAGTCTCCTCTTCAAGCTGCAAGGACAAATCGCTGTGTGTGCTGGTAAATGAGCTCAGTGTTTGCATGAGCTTATGTTCTTAGAAGAACAGAGTCCCATTGCCTGGAGTATTCAGGCCTAATGTTATTATTTCAGAATGCTGCAATAGACTGAGTCAAAACATCCTGAAGATACAAAATAAGTTATAAATAAACACAATGAAAATGTATGCTTGCCTTTTTTAAGGCTTGTGAACATGTTTGTTCAAGATGTCAGAGACTTTGAATAACTTAGTGCCTTTTATTTGGTAGCTGTAGTATTAGTGCAAAAGTCTTCTAAGCCAACAATTGAATGTGGAAGGGATGAGGGAATCAACCCAGGAAGAAAAAAACGGTAGTTTTAGTAAGTTCATCAATAAATATTCCTTTTTTTTTTAGAATGATGCCACAACCTGATACAACCTCAGTAATAATAGGGCTGCCTGACACGATTTTCAAAGAAAAGCAAAATCCTACCACAGTCTAATAAAATAAAAAGTACTGTAATGCTCTGAGACTAAGTGAAAACAAAAGCCAGCAGATAAATACCAGTAATTTGGATGGAGTTCCATTTAATTGCACTCGGATGGCTAAGGACTGCTGCCAATTAGCTCAGCTAACAAATCAGTCTCACACTCTTCATCAGTTGCTGCAGTAGTGAAGCTATAATGGCAACTGCATATTACTTATTCAGGCTTAATCCATCCCTCAATTTACTGAGGTCAAAGTGAAGAACACTGAAACACAAATCTGCTTTGTGTTGACCATCACGTCTACATGTGAGCACGCTTTTTGGTATAAAATGTGTAAACACAATTACTATGTTTGCACTGTAGCATTTTAACTACAGGTAGCTAAACCTAAATGGAACAAAATAAATCAGAGGGACAATCTGGTGTGAGCTGATTGAACACTTACTTACAAAGAGGAACATTGAAAATGCCATTCTAGATCAGACATGCCGTCCCTGGTTATTGTCAAAGGACAGCACAGCTCTCCATCTGATTGTTAATATTCAGAAAAAGATTTAAAACTTTAAAATGTGATTTATTATGCTACCTAAAATCTAATAATTTTTTGTCTATTATAATCCTATTTCATCTTGATATCCTGCACAATGTTAGTTGTGTGGTTTTTTGACTCTTAAGATTTAAGCCTCAACAATTTCTTGCAATAATTTACATTATTTAACAATGCCCTGTATAGAAATTAATTCCCTAATTGGCTTCAAATTTCCTCAGAATTCAGTATATTACAATACAAAGTGCACAGAAATCCCAGTGTTACCTCTCTAAACCTATCATTAATTTATGTATTAGTCCTTCATTCATTTGAGCTCTGCTTACTCTGATTTATCAGAATTCCAGTCTTCTGTCTTTCTGTGGGACATTTTCCAGGGCTCAGCTCACTTATACCACTTTGCCATATCATTTAAGAACAGTAAGCATGGCTACAGAACAATTTTATGTACCAAACAGCTCTATCATGTTTCTGAGTTAATTTTCAATGCGATGCTTCATGCATGCTTTTTTTCCCATTTCAATTGCGACTATGCAGTGATTTAAGGTTGTTACTGAAATGCCTACAGTAAAATTAAGGGGTTTGCACACTTACAAAGACATACCTTTGTAATGGAAGAGACTTGGAAAATTCGCAGGTGAAATCATAATGAACTTCCATGACTTTAGTCGTTGATCCAATAGTGTCAGACAAATTCAGATTCAAAGTAAGCTCAGCTTAGAAGATAACAGCAGTGGTGGAAAAATTGCATTACTTGCAATACATGAAACAAAAAGTGTGATTCCAACTAGCTTCAGTTCAGACTGTTGCAGTCATCCTGTTGGAGATTAGTTTATATGAATCCCTTGACTATCTTTTTTTCTCTCAACTGGAAATACCTTGCTGAAACACCCTAAATACTAAAACTGAATCTACATTTTTCACTGCTGCACAACTTTTCTGGCTTATAGCTAGTATCATAAAAAACTCATGCACCAGGGTCATTCTCCCATCTTTTTCTCACTGTGCTTCAAGGTGAGAGCAGGAGTTTCTGTTAATTTTACGCTAAGTTTACTACTTTTCAATTACGATACAACTCCCTTCACTTCTCTTACTTCAGCCCTCAAACACATCTAGTGCCTCCTATATGACATGCAAATCAACCTTTGTGCTGATGATGCCCCACAACTTCAAGTCACCAGCAAATGTAATTCAAATTTGTCTGCCAAAATTACTAAAAACACTAATAAGTAAGTTCTGCCTAAATTAATTCCTTTAGGAAATCTAGAGTAACCTCCCAATAATCTGACATTTCTCCTTCTAGAACAACCCACTGGTAGGTCCAGTTAGCTTTATGTATGTTTTAACTCCTACACCTTCTTGCTAGTGTATCACTTTAATGATGATCCCTTTTTGTAACACTGCAACACAAATTAAATATCATTTACTTTGAAGCTGCTACATTTTCATTGTCAGAAACCCCTGTCATCTTCTCAAAGAACAATGCCAGAAAGCTATGAAGTGGTCTGTGTTGGCAGTATCTTAAGAGATTGCACTCCACTTTCCCTTTACATCTGAACTATTTTTTACCCTGAAGTTGTTCAGCAGTTTGAAAATCAGAGATCAAGTGAAACAGCCCGTCTCTACCTGCATCAATTTTTCTTTTCCTTGAATTTGGATATGAGGCTTGCTATCTTATTTTTCCCTTTCTAAAAGCATAGAACCATAAAAAACATATTAAATACAGCTCTAGTCTTTCCAGTACTCCAGGACAGAGATGACTTTGTTCTTCCTTCTTCCTTCCAAATTAGTGGTTCATATAAGTCTATTACATTTACTGTTTATAAATCGGTGCATTTCTATAGTGTAGTAATAGCTATAACCAACTGTCCTATTTTGAGTTTTATCCAGGTGCTTTCAGGAGTCAAGAAGGATTATTCTGCACATGTAAAATTGCCTACATCATTTTTATCTTATTCTGTACCTTCTTTTTGGCACCTGAGATGGGTTACAACTGAAGACAGGACCCTTACTAGACTGAGTCAGGACTCTGAGACACTACAGAAAATATTACATGGGCTACTAGATGACTTTCTGGTGTAACCTACACCCATGATTGCTGGATGGATGATAGGAAGAAACTTCCTCCCAGAACAGATTGGTAGAAACATTGGGTGTTACATCTGTTGTTCTTTTTTTGGCCTAAATTCCCCCAAATATATTTCAATTGCTACAAAATTACCCATTCTCTGTGTCTGATTTCCTGTAAGCTTATATTTCAAATCTTAAATTTTTCCTTCTCTCATTTCCCCTTCCCAAATCTCCTGCCAGTAGAACTTAGCAGTCCTACTGCGAAAAATCAAAAGACGTGCTGTGGCTAGTCACACGCTACACGTGTTCTAACACGTGCACTCATTGACCAGCACCTGATGCCACTCGGACCAAATAAGGGACTGAGCTGCAACTCTGGCTCTCAAGGTGGGAACTAATTTGGGGTTTTGTCCTCTATTGGGCCAACTTGTTGCAATTCCATGTTGCCATCTAAGACCAACCTCCAATGTAACATAGTTGTAATGAGGGTGGAGTGGATTCCTTACGCATGAGCAGAAGAGTAAGAATCATAGAATCATAGAATGGTAGGGGTTGGAAGGGACCTCTAGAGATCATCTAGTCCAACCCCCCTGCTAAAGCAGCTTAGCCTAGAGCAGGTTGCACAGGAATGCATCCAGGCAGGTTTTGAATATCTCCAGAGAAGGAGACTCCACAACCTCTCTGGGCAGCCTGTGCCAGTGCTCTGTCACCCTCACAGTAAAGAAGTTCCTCCTCATGTTCAGGTGGAACTTCCTGTGTTCCAGTTTGTGCCCATTGCCCCTTGTCCTGTCGCTGGGCACCACTGAGAAGAGTCTGAGCCCGTCCTCTTGACATCCACCCTTTAGATATTTGTGAGCATTGATCAGATCTCCTCTCAGCCTTCTCTTTTCCAGGCTGAACAG
>VZSC01000562.1:38994-146601 GCA_013398225.1 Steatornis caripensis
TTCCATCACCTTTCCAGGGATGGAGGTGAGACTGACTGGCCTGTAGTTTCCCGGGTCTTCCTTCTTGCCCTTTTTGAAGATTGGAGTGACATTGGCTTTCCTCCAATCCTCAGGCACCTCTCCTGTTCTCCACGACTTTTCAAAGATGATAGAGAGTGGCCTAGCAATTACATCCGCCAGCTCCCTCAGCACGCGTGGGTGCATCCCATCGGGACCCATCGATTTGTGGGTGTTCAGTTTGCCTAGCTGCTCTCTAACCAATCCTCATTGACCAAGGGCAAGTCTTCATTATTCCATACTTCCTCTCTTGTCTCCAGAGTCTGAGAGAATACCTGATATGACACAGAATGATTCTGTAAGCCCTTGTACTTGATTAAACTAAGCTAAAACTACAAAGCTAAAATCAAAATTGTTTTGATTTTTAGTGTTCAATGACAGAGTTATGGGTTACTTTGCAGAGATAACTGAATGTTCTAGGTCCACAGCAATGAAAAAATCTCAGGCTGGACGAAGCACAAGTCCCCAGGAAATATCCTCCAGCTAAGTATTGCTCATTAATTTCTTCTAAAATTAGTACAGCACAAAACTTCAGCACCCAACATCCTTTCTTCCTAAATATCTTTCTCCTTTCTCATTCATATTCAAAAAACAGCCAAGTCAAAGGAAAGTAGAAGTTCATGTCTCGTAATGCTGAGCCGTTGAGCTCATTCTGTTGGGCACAGAATGAAGGAGATTGAAGACACTTCTGCTTTCTGTGGTTATCAGATACGGTAATGATCACAATTCAAACACAGAGCCTCATACAGCCAGGTGTAAGTAACAATGACGAAGACTACATCTACAGCATGGGAGCCACTGAAAACTGCAACAAATAGCAATACCTGTGACAGGACACACTCTGGTGAGCTTGGTGCTATAGGAAACAGTGTGGCAAACTGTGGACATAGCAAATCAGGTCTCCTATCACTGATCAATACAATTCCCTAAGTGGATTAAGGCACTTGGCTATCACCTGGCCTTGAGGGACACACTGGCTGCTCCCTGCATCCAAAGCCCTGAGAAAGCTTGTGCGTGGTTACAGTAAAATTTGTTTCCCATGTTTTTTTTAAATAAGATTTGGACTTCTGAATCAAATGTGCATCTTCTGTGTCACAGGTACACATACGTCCAAGGCAAAGCTCTTGCATGTGAGAATACTCACTTTGGAGAATGCTTCTAACTGGATTTCAAAGAGATTTCAAATCAACTGGCATTGCTCCACAAAATAAGTTATTGTACCCGACTTAGAAGTCCCTGAAAGAGCTTGCTATAGGAACCTCAGAACAGGACTGCAGTCAGTGTCAATTGTCACAGGTTGAACTGAATTGCTTGAAGTGCAGTAGGGAGAGTTTTCTAGCGGCTGCAGATTTATTTCTCAAGATTAAATTATTTTTAAAATTATATGCTTCTCAAAAACCAGATGGTTCACACTGCTCTGTTTTAAGCAAGAAAGCAAACAACTTGCAGTTTAGCTTCTTTTTTGAAATTAAATAAATCAAGCAGCAAAACGATCATCGGATTTGTAGCTAAAGACTACCTTAAACACCTCACATTTGGATATACATGCACATCAGTTCAACCAGTTTATATTTCATGCTTACTTTAACTATGCATGCTAAGTTGATAACTCACTTTACTGACAAAGTTGAGCATCACTTGTACCATTAACGAATATGTGTTAGCATTTTCTGAAACTATTTCTTGTGATTTTGATTTTTTTTTTTTGTTTTACCCTCTTTAATTACTTGGCATTGCTTATAATTGCAATAGCATACATGACATCGAAGGAAGGCAGGTTCTACTTTGCTAAACTTTAAGAACATACAAGATTCAGCTAACACTTATTGGAGATTACATTATGGCAGAAAAAAGGATTGGAAAAGGAAACGAGCATGAAGTAGGCAAATGTCATATAGAAAGTACAATTTTTGGTACCTCATGCTTGTAAGAATATGTTTTCTGGTTCTGCAGAAGATGATGCACTATTTTATTTTTCTTTAACTCAAAGACGTCAAATGGAAAGTTAAAAAAGAACCATAAAAATGTATAATAACGATCTTCTTTTGTGGTCCCTTTTCCCTAGACTAGGCATTTGGCATTTGTTTTGTGAGATGGCAAGAATTTTGAAGGCAGACTCTGTTCTTTCTGACAGACAAAGTACTTCTGAACACCTTCCATCTTCAAATACTCCTTAAAAACTTAATGAAAGAAAACATTTCTGACATTTGGTTTTTTCCAGACTTTTTTTTTTTTTTCCATCTTGTGCTATAACACAAAGTTTAGAATTTACAGGCAGTTTTTCTTCCCAAAGTCTTGTGTTCAGCACACTTCCGGAACGTTGAAATAATCATAATCAGAAAAAAAGATGAATGTGACACTCGCAACTATTTCTAAGAAACAAAGGCAATTCCTACTTTTTTGTATTCCACAGCAAAACCCATCATGCTTTGTTTTGATATGTGGAACGTATATACACTTTACCAATCTCCCATTACAAAAACTAAAATTAATGCATGTTTGCATGACTGAAACAAGAACACAGACAAATATATACAAAGTTTGCCACCCAGCTTGAGCCTTAAAGTAGATTTCTTATTCTAGCAATAATTCTTAAAAAAAGTTATTTTTTATTAGTGGCTTGAGGCAAATGTAACTGAGATTATGCTTCTCAGGGGAAAAAAAAGCATTTTCTGAACGAAATGTACAACTTATCTGAGTGCACTGTAAAATCTGAAGATATTTGTCCTCTGAGTCATATCAGCACAGTCCACAGAATTTCACTGTTCCTTCCCTAGTGCACGTATTACCTGAATACATGACAGTAATGCCTGTTTTGTGATCCATTTAAGCCTTCTATTACCAGATTTTAGCTGCTCTTAAATTTGGCTGTGATTGTCCTATCTCTTATTAGACAATTTCAAGCATTCTTTACTAACTTTGATTAACATAACGACTTTCATAGGTCCTTATGGCTCCAGATTTTGATTTTGAGCTTCATCTTTTTGACCTTTAGGAG
Source organism: Steatornis caripensis (assembly GCA_013398225.1). Taxonomy (NCBI): domain Eukaryota; kingdom Metazoa; phylum Chordata; class Aves; order Caprimulgiformes; family Steatornithidae; genus Steatornis; species Steatornis caripensis. The sequence goes on from VZSC01000562.1 coordinate 42,050, forward strand.
TCTCTGTGGTCTAATTCTCCTATATCGTAACGATTTATGGTTTTCTATATTCAATGTAAATGCTTTCAGTCTTAAGCCTCTGACCATCTATTTTCTTGTATTGAGTGCACTTCAGTGAGAGACACATCTTTAAAATACCATCATATTTTTCTCTCTTTGGAATATTTATATGCATCAAAAGATTTATTATTACTATCATTAGTATTTTACAAGAAATTTGCAATACTTGAGGGAACCCTCTACTGAGTCCTGATAAAAAATATTCAAGTCTCTTCATTGATTTCTGCTGTAAGACAGACAAAGCCAAGGAACCAACTGATGAGAAACATGCAAAAAGCAAAACAAAGGCAGCAGCCGCCTGCTGTGATATTACAGACTAAGAGCAACACAATCCAAATAAAAGGAAGGAAAAATACTCAGTAAAAATTATGTGGTATAAATCTTTAGGTGGACACAGACAACAGCCACGAATATGCTAAAAGCTGCAAAATGAGAACAGCTAAATAGATTAGGATTGGCTATACTGCAGTCTCACAGTCTGGCTGCAGATTGGAAAACAGAAGACGTACGTTCTCCTATGACATAAAATCTGGTCCCCCGATACTGCTGGCAAACAAGCTGAAAGACTTCCTTTCTTAAGCCTTATAAAAACAGTTGTTGGTTGCTTTTCTCCCCCAGCCCCTCACTGAGAAATGGTTCTAAAAACAAAGAATCGGCAGAGTTGAAATCAGTCCCAAGACAGCATTTAGTCCACCCTACATCTCTCATGCGTCAAAAATTTCTTTTCATTTCAAGATGAAATGAAGCCTAACATAGTTACTATCTTTTTAAATAATGTGTTCTCTAGTCCTCTCTCTACACGTTTTTCTTTCCTACTCTTTACAAACACAAGTCTTGACTTTACAGACCACAGACTCTGAACTACACAGCTGCAAAAGACTTATGGCAACTCATGCTGTTCGAACGTTGTGAAAGTTTCACAGAGTTCATCCTCACTGAAAGTAAATAAGAAACCTTGAGAGTCTCCCTTTAGATTAAAGCTATCATCTAATGTTTAAAAGAGAGAATTGGGCATTCTAAGTCCCTGAGTCTATTCTCAGCTATACCTCTATTTCACTTGGTGAAAGTTTGGCTTACTTGCAACTTTTACAGAGATTATTTAGCTTCCCATGTGCTCTGAGATACTCAGAATAAAAGGTTTTAAAAATTAATTAAATTCAGTAAATATATTTTACCACCTAAGTTTAGTATCTCTACAACCATTAAAGATGGGAAATTAGAGGTAACAAGGCACAATAATGTCTCCTTTATTCGCTATGGTAAAAATCCATAATTCTAATTGTTTTGAAGCATACCTACAACAATAAAAACAAAAATTCAGTTGAAGCAGAAGAACCTCTGATGAATATACAAGTTCTGATGTTCCTGGTCCTTATTCATTAGAGTTTTAGTAATATAAATATTTAATCCATTCAACAATTATGATAAGGCATGAAAGTATTTAAGATTGCTCTTTCCTACATTAATGAAACAAACTCTTAGAAGAAATAAAGCACTTCCTTCTCCAGGTACACTAATTGACAAGGTCCTACCATGGCTGCAAAACTTTTGACTCAAGACAGGTAACTTCCAGGTTCAAATTCACTGAAACTTAAACGGAACACGGACTTTATACCTGAGTTCTTTGTCTTGCAAGAACACCAGGGTTTATAGAGGATTTCTACCTTAGGTTGGTTTCCGGAGGTGCCTGAGTATTACCAAGACAATTAGGTACTCCAAAGCTAAGTGCTTTTTCAAAACTATCAATGCAATATTTTTCTAATTAATAAAAAAAAAAACACAAAAACATTTCCATAGCTGAACTGGCAACTGTTTTGTGACACAGCAGAGGCAATGTTCTAAGACAGGTAATAACTTGCAAAACCCAGCAACATTACTCTCAAGTCTGTTATAATTAAAAAATTTTGACACTAAACGTTTTCCAACATTTCTCACTGAGCTTCCCAGGAAAATTAGAGCTACGTGTTTTTCATTTCAGAACATGGAAAGATTCTGTGCACAACAAAATACCGCTTTCTTTCACAAACATTAGTACGGGATAAAGAGGAATGACTGAGACAGAAAACCCTCAATTGTGCTCTTTTCTATGCTAGTCAGGAAGGTCTAACAATAGATCTAGAGCATATGTCTGCTTTTTCAAATACCATCAGGGGGAGACAAATATTTTTGAAAACTTGAAATAATTCTAAGTTATTAAGTTAATTCTTAAAGTTCAACTCAAAGACAAGAACAAACGTGTTGGCTGTTTTCAATCTAGTGAAAATGCAGTTCTACCACCAGGATAAATGTTAAAAAGAGAACAAATCCTGAGAAAATGCACAAAACCTTAAAATTAGAAAAAGGTAATAAACAACCCTTTCTTTAGTATTGAATTGCTGCCAGCCTAACAAATAGAACACAGTTGACGACAAACCTCAGAATCAAGCTTACTCTTTGAAATGACAGCATCTAAAAATTGGTTTAAATTGTGAAAAAACAGTATTTTTCTTCTACCTCTCCAATATTCTGGAACAAAATTGAGTCCATGTTTCTCAGCGCACAACATTAGACCTGGCCGCTAAGCACAACATGGCTAAAACCGAACTCTCATTTTTCCTTCGAGCTGTGCTCATTCTTGGTCACTGAGGAGATTAAAAACACCATCTGTCATTCACCACCAGAACCTGTCCTCTCCAGTTTTGGCCACTTCAACTTTTCACCCGGGTTATGCTTTCTACACAATACCCCCTTCAGTGACAATCCACCACTAGAATTCAAATTACCATGAAACAGAACACCAAGGTTCATCTTCTGACATCCATCTACACTTGCTAAGACTTTGTTTCAACTTCTCATTGTCCTGCACCAACATTCTTTCCTCTGGCTTTGACAGTGTTATCCATTCCAGAATACTCACACTGAGGTTATTCTCCCAGTGTACTGCAGTGAACATGTCACCGTGCTCTCTACATGTCTCTGCTACGTTTCTTTCCTTCACCCATATACTACTATGCATCATCTCATTCACCTGCAAGAGAGCAACGTCCCATTTTGATGTTTCCGTCACACAAAATATACCACCTATATTTGTTCACACATAAGAAAAAGGCCGTACATGCTTTCCCATATTGCTCTCTTCATAAATTGAGTGGCCGTAAAACACTTTTATTCATTCAGACTCATCCCTCTGTAGTTTCAAAGCCTGCCAGCTGCTAGGCTGCTGCTGTGCTAAGATCACTATCACTATTCAAGCTTACTTCAGCATTTCCTGGTGGTTCCATGTATTCACTTACTGTCTCCTTATGTATTTAGTTTCTAAACTTGTCTTTTCCCGTGATGTGCAAGACCAGATACACTGGAGTCTTGGGCTCACAGGTAGAGTTCCTATGTTGTCTGGTGACAAAAATAAAAAACCCTCATAAACCAGCCAAGGACTCATCCACATCTGCACCAACCTTGCCTCAAGAAGCTCATATGCTAGATGATATTGTGAAAAAGCTGAATTATATATATTTCTGAGTGATAAACCATGTGAATTTCAACACACACAAGCAACACAGAGACAAACACACTCTGGTCACTCATGTTAGGGGTAGAGCACACAGACATGCACAGATGCCCTATGGACATAGAGACATCCGTGGCATAAGGCCATAGATATTTGCTGAAGGGAAAGCTGAGAATTACTTACCACGCTGCAGCCAGGACAGTCAGGACCATTTTCACATGTCCTACGCCGTGCCTGGATCCCTCCTCCGCACTGAGCAGTGCAGCGCTCCCATGGACCCCAGCCTGTCCAAAACACATGAGGGGGGCACAACAAATGCTCATTGCAGTACCTGTGGGAAGAGGCAAACAAGGGGGCAAAGAATCTATTTAGTACCAAGACAAGACCTCCCCCAAAAGTCCCTCATTTCTATTATTCAGATAGATGTCTGTACAGGGAAATATTTTACACAAAGGGCCCCTCTATATTCATAAAGCACTGAACTAACAGTTGTCACACTGCACAGAGTGTTTAAACATTTGAGGGTTTTTTTTTTAGTCTGTAATTGCGTGGGTGAAGCATTTGTTTGCTTCATTTAGTGACTTTATACATTCCATGTGATACAACCATGACATTGTACTGCAAGCACGTAAGGAAGGTTGACAATAACTTTATGAAAAACAGTTGTGGCTATACATCTGGGGCAGAAGTGAGTCAGTCAAATGGAAGGCAACCATTTATGCAGGCAGTCTTTCATCTGTCTCCAGCTAAGCATTGATCAGGATCCATCTCTCTCCTCTTCAGACAGCTAAACTTGCTTTTTGCTTTCCACAGTGTCTCCACTTTTATGGGTAAAATAAAAGCTAAAATATTGACTCTAGGCAGGAAGAACCGTACCATTTTCATAATGTTATTACTTTATCTTTTAAAGGGTGTTTTTATCTATTATAATCTTGGAAGGATTTCCCAGTGGGCTGCAAACTGATTCAGATGCCTCCTAGGTTCTTGAGGGAAGTAGGAATATTTTACCACTGAGCTGTCATTATTGTGAGAAGACATTTAGATATGTGGAAGGGTCCCAACTTTTAGTGAGTTTTTTTCATTTTTTGTAAAAAATTAAGATTCCTGATTTTTTGAGTGTGCCATCCAATAACTCTAGCCGTTGCATATGCTGCTTAGTAAGGACCCGCTACACAGGTCCAAAGTACTTGGGCCACCAGCAAGTGTGACTGGGGCTCTTAATAGAGACCAAGATGTTATCTTAGATAAAGCAAAACCATGACAGATATTCAGAAAAGAGATAACCATGAAGGAGTGCTCTAATATTTTATGGGTGCAGCTGGGTGGCTCTTGTTCCAACTACTGACTCTCCTGAACAAACAAATCAATCTGTTACAATATTTCCTCATTTTTTTACACCAGCCATCCAAAATCCACTGTCTTCTTGCCCTTCTAACAAGCTTCCATCACTTTGCACTCTCCTGCAATGAAAACTGACTCTAATATTCAGTAAAGCATTTTCTACAGAAAGAGAAATGACAGTATACACTGTTGTCATTTTCAACAAGAACAACCATAACCACATTTTTTTTTTGCAGAAAGCCCCAAGATCCTCAAGTCTTCATGACCAAGGAATTTGCACATTCAGAATTCTGTGGGGGAAAAAAAATGTTGGTTTTGTGTGTTATATACAACACTAGGATTATCACACATGCTGGAGCCTACGATTCAGAATTTGTCTCTAGGTCTGAGCAACACCATCAAAATTTAGAAGTTTGGGAGTGGCTTAAATAGGGGAGTGACATTTAGCTTTGTGTTTCTGTATAGCTAAGGAAACTATTAACAGCTTGCATTGACCTGGTCTGCTGTTTACCAGTAAACTGAGGAAAAAAACCCCAAACCCTCAATATTTATGAATCTGCTATCTCAGAATTCTTCAGTGCATGATTTGGGTAAATGTTTTTCAACATAAACTATCTTTTTTCCCTCCTGCATGTTCAATATTTGCAATTCACAGTTCATATTATGCCATCACTAAAGATGCACAGGAATGTTCTGTGCCTGGATATTCTTCCCCCAAAATTCCAACAGCTGCACACATTCTTTGTCACATGCAGTCATTTATGTGAACGCTTGTGACAGTTTGTCTCTGCGATCATTTGTTGAGAACATGTACCCAAAGAAACATAGATGTAACATCATTTGTTTAGTCAAATGAGTCTATATTTTGCATAATTTCATTAGTTCTTAATGGAAATCTGCTAAGTTAATTTGGGACACACGCATACGATAAAGCAAGTCTGCCATGAAGTTGACAATTACCAATATTCAGCCATGCAAGAAGTAAAATTAAGGGTGGGACTCAATTCATCTTAAAATATAGGCATGTACAGTGTAGATGTGTATAAATGAAGTAGTCGCCTAAACTTGAGTAATAGTTCACGGAAAGCAATAGCCCTTTTAAAAACATGATATATGTCACCCTAAAGCAAACGTCTAATGTAGATCATGCAAATACAGCCCTCAACATACTGATTTTTCTCCATTGACTATAAGGCTGCGTGGGAGACAGACATCTAAGCTCTCACTACAGTCAATGGAAACTTTGTCAATACAAGCTAAGGGAGACTAAAATTATTAATTTGACCAAATTTAGGAATATACAGTAGAAGAAGACAAATCACTCTGTTCTCCACAGCCTGTATTGACTAGATTTCTACAGTCCATAGTGGAAGTTCAGACATCTGACTCACACGTAAGCACTCACATTCGTGGACACCCGAAGTTAGGTGTGACAAATCTCACTTAGATGAGACTCGCTATACAGTGCCTCTTTTAGTGCCAATGTGCCCTATCACCTGCTCTCTCACTTACGTGGAAGACAGAAAAGAAGCCTAACAATTGACACAGTAAACACTTCAAATGTTGGCAATTCTGTTAAGCAACACTACTTAAAGATGCAGTTCAAACTACAAGACAAAACTTTAAAAAGCCCTAAAATGTCTATGCAAGTTACTTAACTTCAACTCAGGGAAAAATTTTTTTAAACAGTCAACAACAGAAGTGAGTGTCAATTTTTCCTTTTTTTTTCAGGGAAAGAAAAAAACGAAACAACACAGCACACAAGTAGAATCTAATTTTCATTTCAGCCAGCCAGCCTCTGAAAACACCAGGTATGTTTTCACAGTTAGAGACATCCCTGCAATTGATCTTTGAGAGCTGTGCTACAGCATGGGGCTTTGAGCCAGGTTTCATTATATCTCTTCTTGGGTGCATTTCAAGTCATTCAGTAATCTTTTTTCCCCTTTTGCTCTTTCTTCCCCTCTTAATTTTGTTCTCAGGACCCACAGGGCTAACATTTTACAGTAATTCAACAAAACATGCAATGCAAGAAACTTGAATCTGTGAAACCACTGCCCTCTCCCCTAATCTAGCTGCAGCGAGGTCAGAAGGGAGAACAGCCCAGAGAAACATGGGTTTTGTACAGTGACCCTTCCCGTCTCCCCTTGCAGTGAACCCAAGTTCAAATGCCTTAATAAAGGAATTGTCATACTGGGGGAAGGGAGAACATCCTCTGTCCAGTTGTGTCCACAACCACTAGTTCCTACAGTAATTTTTAGTTTTCCCTCCAAGCAATTCCAGTACAACTGGAATTACTATTCTTGCTCCTACGAAGAGCTCAACCTTTAGTAAACCATCAATTTATTTCAGAGTTGCCATGTAGCACTGAGTACCACAGGCTAACTGCATGACAGTTACAAATATGTCTTTTTTATTCCACAGAGATATGCTATTTAATTTAAACACATAGTTCTTAATTTTGAACTACATTATACTAGCATGTATTTAAGAAAAACAAACTAACCTTCATCACTGTCTCCTCATTCCTTTGCAATATACTGTTATGTGGTGGATACTCATGATTACCAGCTGGTGACTAACTGGGAAGCACAGACGATACTGAGGTTGATGGGAATGCTGGATTCCTTTAATCGAAGGCAGACACTTAATGTGCACACATGCCTTACTGGATTGAGATTGCTGAATCGACAGAAACCCCCACCCAGGAGACTGTGGAAGGTGGCGGAGACCAGGGCATGTGCTCCCAGGGGCTTCTGTGGAAGTGGAGGAGGAGGGAGCAGAGAAAGCAAGGAGGATGGGAGCACACATTTCCCAGCAGACAAGACAGCCATGGGAGCGTAAGCAAACCCAAAGCCTCGTGATGTTTGATATGTCCTGATGAAGGGAACCAGGCTTGTTCGTGCTGCTTGGAAACAGAGCAGGCACTTGGCTCTCAGCAGCTCCTCCTTCTCATGGAAACAAGCCCAAAAGCTCTGGATATCTGCTGAGGATTGTGTACAAAAAAAAAAAAAGGTGGCACTATGTACTGCTTCTAATATTCTTATACCCCCCAAAATGTCCAGGGCTTTCAAATGTTTACTCCTCATCTGCAGCCAATTATTTTTCTACTTCTGATTTGCCATGCTTTTTTTCTTTCTTTTTTTCCTACATAATAAAAGATAACTACACACACTAAAAGCAAGAGATTCTCATTCATATGTCCCTCATTTCCACACAGATAGGAGGGGGACCAGTGAACTTAATGAGCATACATCCACAGCATCTTCCACAGAAAGCAGAGGAGAAACATTTTCACTCAACAAAAAAAATCAAGACAGGATACTATAAGATCTATAAACTAAAACCTGGAGAGTTTTCCAGCAGCTTCAGTGAATATTTCTCACACAGGAAAAACAGAGATTCTTAAGCCCCTATGGAATTAGTCAGGATATCTTCCATCTGGAGTCTTAACAACAAAATTATTTTATCTGATTAGCAAATTTTGTTAAAATACTATTTTTACTCCCTCTCCATATTCTATCTAAACACACATCAGCTGCACGTTTGACCTATTTCTACAAGGCAAATTTGCCTTATAATCTGAGTCTTTGCTGCTATCTCTCAACCGTTTTACACACACACACACCCCCACACACCCGCCTCTCCCTTCAGCAGCAGAGCACGCAACAGCTTAACCTATCTGCAACGATTTAAATTGGTAAATATTGTCATGGATTTCACAGGAATGACCAGCAAGCACAGAGCTGCCAGATACATTAGCCATGATAGGATCATGGCTTTCATGAGTTAAACCAAACATAACCTAGACAAACATTTAGCTCTTAATGTATGAACAAATACTTTCAAACTGAGTACGCATTCACATCTGCAAGTGAATTTACCTCAGCTATACGCTACCTTTTCTGCATTTGCTTTCTATGGAGTTACAAACCGGACTTCTACTGAAACCACTGTTTGTTGAAAAGCTATTTCAAAGTTTCGCACAATGTTGGCTGTGGAAACTGAATCCCATATTTATGCCCCTGAACATACAAAGGTGACGTGAATATGCGCTTTGATAAAGACAAACACACGCAATGTGTAAACCATCTAACTCTAACTTTTACTAAGACTACATAAATATTCATTTTACATATGAGTTGGGCAATTAAGAAAGTAAAATATTAGGCTATTTGTAAGTATCAATTAAAGTTAGAAAATCTGAGAAGCTGCTTATTGGTACTCTGGATACAAAATCAAGGGAAACGTTTCTTAGGAGTTACTGCATGTGGAATATTTGCTCAGCCTGCCTAAATGTACGGGGTCCATTCTCACAGGGAGTGTCTCCATTTGGTGCAGATGTAACTCCAGTGGTACTAGAGTGAAGCAGTGAATTAGAATTACTGTAAATACTGCTACTCCATTGCCCTCAGAGCTCAAAACTCTCCACAAGCTGTGAGAGCCCCGGGACACTTCTAAAGCCCAAATGGCCCTAGCCAGCCACACTTGGAAGCTCTACGCACACTCACGGGCCCAAGAGCTCTATTTAAGCTCTGCCAGGGACCTTCAACCCCTGCCTGAAGTCTTGGAGACGTGCTCGACCTCGTCCCTGGCCCACCATGGAGCCCGTTGGTCTAGACCTCAACATGTGGACCGGCTTCTGGCCTTAGCCTTGTCACAGTGACCTGCCCAGTGACCACTGAAACTCATCCTAACCCTGGCCTGTGGCTTGGCTTCCCAGTTGGACCTCAGACATACCTCATCGCCATGATGTCACCTACGATCTAGACTCTTGATTGTATCTGGCCACAATGTCCAGGCTTGTCCTGCTCTCCTGCTGGCTGTGGTGAGATGGGTGCTGGCTGGTGAGTTTCCCAGAACTCCCTGCTTTTTACAGCTCTGAAAGGACATATCCAAATACTTGGCCTGACACTGACAAAAATCCTGGCAAATAACTGATGCCTCATTCCTCTAGCTGCTTTACAAATTATATGACAAAACTTCCTAACATATAACACCTTCTGGACATAAATTGTAAAAGTACTTTTAGAAAAAAAATCTTGAAAGTATCATCACACATCATAGATAACTTAAGCTCAGAGTAGAGGCAGGAAGGTCAGCTGTGAGCAAGGTAGTGAGTGAGAGGATGGTGCAGGGCCGGTGAGGGTGAAGGGTGTTTCAAGGAGATAGAAAACAGCGACAGAGGAGCTGTGGGAGAAAAAGGCATCCTGCAGTAAACTCACAGGCACATAAATCTCAGATTGCTGCTTGAACTGGACAAAAAGGGAAAGGACAAGCAACCTGCAGGCTACAAAAGCAAAGCCACACAAGCCTGCTGTTCCTTCAGAACAGTTACATACCAAAATTCAACCCTTCTGGGCTGCTATTATTTAAACTCATTGTAAGTACCACTTTCCATTTTGTAACTGTTTTTTGTCTTAATACCGGACATTTTCTCCTATAATTATGGAATTATTTCTTACGGTTTTCTGTATTTCTCTGAAATTCCTTGTTAGACTTTTACTAAACATAATACCTTAAACATAAGATGAACAATGACTACTAACATTCATAGTCCATCCCCCAAAACTCTATCCAAACTAAACTCCTTTCTTCTATATTCAGTCTCATGGTGTCCTGCCCTGGACTGACCTCTCAGTTCAAGAAAATCAGTAACTGTTACTCATGCTGGGATAGAGCTGTGTAACAGCAGATGTAATCCACATTTGGTGGTGATGGCTTTTTGGTTGGACAACCTATTTTCAGAAAGCAACTTAGAAAATGCTTTCCTCTGCGATAAAATGGTAAATATTCATGGCTCTGAGACAGCAAGAAGTGTTCATATGTTTTCTGATACTGACCCTTTGGTTTTAGAGTTAGAAAGACCAGGTCTCTGATGATGTGTTAAAACATAAATGTGTAATGCAACTTCTCTTCAATGGAATCTCTTCATCTGAAGAAACGCCAGAGATGTTGTTTAATTAAATCCCTCACTGAAACTCATCATAACCATTACTGAATCTTGTTTTCATCTAACAGCAGTATAGGATACTAAATCATCCATACAGAAACACTGAAGTAAGCTGCAAGTGCATACTGAGAGGAAACGTATCCGCATAGATCTCTTGGAATGGGTGACTACAGTACTCCAACTTCTTACACCAACACCATGTCTTCTGCTATCTAGCTTTTTGGAATGCCATGGGAAACAACATAAAGCGTCTTATAGTTGCAGTTTATCTGAATATATTCTAATTTGATTTACAGAAATATTTAATCCCTGTTAAAAATCCTAACACACAAATTACAAATTACAGACATTATGATGCATGTAAAATGGAATCAGAAGCCTGAAAAAGCACTGAGCCTGGTGCCAAAGTAGTAGATGGTGAAATCGAAATCTGGGCTGACGTGATCTGCTTAGGGGTTAATATATATACAAATAATTTTAAAAACCTCTGAAACCTTACCAAAAGATATTTGAGTTCAAGGTGTATCATATTTATTGAATATAAAACAAAGCCATTGAAACTTCCATTCATGTTACATAGATGCTTAATTCATTTAAGACAGAAAAAAATGAAGTCACGGCATCAGTAACATAGTGCAGTGACCTTACTATACTTTGCTCTGAATTCTAGGCCTTGAGGCTGGGTGAGTTACAATTCCAACACACTGCTATCAATTTTCAAGGAGAATCAATTTTCAAGGTCTCAAGGGACAGCAGCACATTGCTTCAGCACAATCCTCTGGCACTACCAGGAGCTCTCAGCTGGCTCGGGAGGGATGCAGCTAAGTGAAAGATGAAAGAACTGCTGCAGACCCACAGCCTTGCTAATGGGAATACTGCTGCTGTGCAGCAGTGGAGTTAAACAGAGTGAAAGGAAAGGGAAGAGAAAAACAAGGCAGTAAAGGATAAAATGTCCTGTGGAATAAGGTTGAGCAGAATAAATTAAAACAGACAGTAGAAAAAAGATAACTCGCCTCTCCTCACGATTCTGTCCCACACAGACGCGTCCTCCATGTCGAGGGGTTGGATTGCTGCAGGAACGCTGACGAACTTGAAAGCCTATTCCACAAGTGGTACTACAAGGTGACCAAGAAGTCCATGGCGTCCAGCCTCCATTTCTGGTAGAATAAAAAGCTCAGGCTCTGTCATCTGTTATACATAGCGAATGGCTGATTAGGTGTGACTGACAGCAGAATCTGGCCCATTAATATTTCTGTAGGCGTCATTAATACTGCATCGTGCTCCATTTCTTAAAGAATACCAAAACAAAATAAAAGTTCTCTGATCCTTCTATATTCCATGCTTTTAATCACCAACTGCTACAATGACCCCATTACACAAGAAGTAAAGTATAAGATATGAAGCTATTCAGTTGCTTTCAGTCACTTTGTTCTGTGTAAACTTCATCTGCAAACTCCTGTATCAATGTTCTGAAGATAATTTCTTATTACATATTGTTCCAATTATTATTTGTGGGTCTTTTTTTCAGGGAGGTTAAAATGTGAAGCTTTGCTACCTCTTCTGAAAGGAAAGTGATTAAAACCTGGAGAAAAGGAGGCTGAGGGGAGACCTTATCGCTCTTTACAACTACCTGAAAGGAGGTGGTAGAGAGAGGTGGGGCTCAGTCTCTTCTCCCAAGTAACAAGCGATAGGATGAGAACAAATGGCCTCAAGTTGTGCCAGGAGAGGTTTAGATTGTGTATAAGGAAAAATTTCTTCACTGATAGAGTTGCCAAGCGTTGGAACAGGCTACCCAGGGAAGTGGTTGAGTCACCATCCCTGAAGGCACTTAAAAGACCTGTAGTGTGGTGCTCAAGGACATGATTTAGTGGTGGACTCGGCAGTGTTAGGTTAACAGTTGGACTTGATGGTCTTAAAGGTCTTTTCCATCCTAAATGATTCTATGATTCTAAAGGAAAAAGAGTAATAAGTAAGTGTCAAAATGCATTAGTTCGTAATTTCAACAGGATACTCTAATATGGCGCCAATGCCTTATTTGTAATGCAACAAAAAAGCTAACAGAATTCACATGCTGTACCCTGCATTTGTGAACTTTTGGAAAGGACTCTCCTGCCCCTCCCCAACATAGCCTAGGAAAAAATATACTAGACCAAACGTCTCAAAAGGAATTTCATACCCCGTCCTAAGCAAAAAATAATGCACTTCAGCAGTTCCCAAAACTTTTTGATGGCTAGTTTGCAGTTTCTGTATTGGTAGAAGATAAACAGAAATCAAGAAAAATAAAACTAAATTATAATGAGTTCTTGAGGTTTCATCATAAAAGCAAAAGTGAAATTAGTGCCTCGCTTGACTTTGAATTAACTTTTTTTTAACAATGAAATCTAATTAAATCCAGAAATAAAAATGACATAAGATTATTCAAGTAATTTATCACACATATTACCAATTTAAATTTCACCCATCTTGATGTCTTATTACTATAAGGGATATAAGAGTTGATAACACAGAAAAAAAGCTTTTGAAAAAAATAATCAGCTATCGCTGGTAAAACAGACATAAAAGTAAGATCTGTGTCAGTGCAAGGTCTGACCCAGGTGGTAAAATGAACAAAATACCTGGAGATCCATGAATTCTGGGAATCACTTAGTAATATAGCAGTGTTAACAGAAGTAAGATGTTACCATAGTAGTGTAATACTGCCAGTGGTAGTATGTGAAACAAGTCCCAAACCATGTTCCAAATTCTCTTCTAAAGCTGACAGCCAATACCTGGTTTTTTTGATTGCTCAGTTTCTCACAGCATGCTTATCTTTTCTACCATTCCCGTGATCTGATGTTATACAGTTATCTCTTTAATAATTTCCCTAAAATTTACTACTTCCACTTACAGAGCTTGCAGTTATCTTGTGCAGAAGGATAATCAGTTTTATTCACTACCATGATATGCTTCTGATGTTTAAAAAAAAAAAGGCAGAAACAGAAAGCAGAAGGAATCACTGAAAATAAGCAGAATCTACCAGTATATAAGTTTTATCTTGCAATTAAAATACGTATGATGTTTTCAACACGAACTCCTAATGCAGTTCAGAATATGCAGAGTTCTGAGTCTCTTCTTTGGAATGATCTGCCCTCACTGTTTTTTCTGGGAGTGGTTATGTGCTTGAGGAAGACAAAAGAGTGGCTACAGAGTAGCATACAGACTGGTAATAGATCTAGATGTCATGAAACAACCAGAAGATGCAACGAAAACATTTTTCCCAAGGCATAATGCGGGAATATAATGGAGACATGAGACCTCCAAAAAACTACACAGTTCTGACTTCCAGAAAAAATTTCTACGACTTTCAGAACTGAGAGAAAGTATCATACTTTGGATATTACCTAACATTGATTTTTTTCTTTCTAAGCTTTTTTTTTTAAAATTAGCTGAGGACAATACTATTTCATACACAGCATTTGAAATCACTGTTTGCCACCTGGCTCATTTCTTCTCCCACAAATACTGAGAGACACTTTCTAATGTCTCATTTGCTGTCGTCATTGGTACGAGCTGTTTCATGCACAGAACAGGATCAGCGGATTGCAGATGAGATTTCAAAGGGTAGGTTCTATTCTGATAGAGTTAAAAAATTTTAAACCATAAACAAGAGAACCTGAAATTGTTTTGCGTACCTGGAACAGTTGGCAATCTCCATGGTTGGTCCTTCACACAGCCAACCTCCACACTGAGGAGCAGGACTGTCACACACACGTGTCCTGCAGAGGCAGGAGCCAACGCTGGCACCGTCAGTGTGGCTGCAAGGTTTCCACTGCGACCATGTTCCAAAATGTCCATCCACTGTCAGATTCCTCATCTAGAAACAAATGCAACAGAAAGGTTTACCTGAGGCCGGACAGTTCCTTCGTACAACCTCTTAACTCTGCGGTACATGGAGGTAGAGCCTTCGGCCATCAACAATAAAAGCCTCCACTGGAGAGGTACACCATGCAGACAGCATGCTCCCCTTATAATTTCTGTAGATGCGTAATTCCCACCACCTCCAACCAATGTGGGCCACTGGATGCCACTACTACAGCAATAACAAACTGTTACCTTTCTCAACCATACTTGCCTACAGTGATTCAATAGAAAGCATAGTTTCGATTTCTAGATTATCTTCTGATTGACAGTGTTCCTTATTTCCTAAATTTTTCCTGTGATTAGGAACCTGGATACTGACTGTAAAACAGTATGGGCAAGAATGCTTGTGGAAATCCAATTCTAGACCAAAAGGAAGAGGCAACAGAGGATCATAGTCCAGGGTAACAAAACTGGATGAATCAAACTCAAATCTCCATGATGAGTGTCTTTTTTTGACAAGAGTTTTTTAAAGCACTTATCATATAGCACCATTTCATACAGGTGAGATGTGGTTTAAATATGACTCTGTCTAAACATTAGATGTAATTATATGTATAAATCCTAAAAACATCTTCAAAAAGCAGGACCTAACCCTACATGATGAGACAGTTTGTTCCCACTGAAGTCAATTCTCAGGATCTTTGGCTCCAAGGGTCAGAACATTCTTGTCTTGACTGGAATGTTTCCATCATGCAGCCATAACATATGTTAATAAGAAATCTTTACTGCCTAGCTGAAACAAAATGTGCTAATAGAAATCGCAGCAGCCTCCGTGGTTACTGAAATTTCTAAAGAAAATGGGGCTGGACATGGGGAACTCAGCGTGCTCAAAAAAGACAGGCTTTCACATTTTCAATTCTTTTAGCAAGGTGTTAATCTTGACAAATTTGTGATCATAAATGGAAATCACGGCTACTGTTTCACTTAAATGCTAAAGGACTTGCCTTTTGATTGTCATATTTTACCTTTCAGTCAAAACAACAGTACTAACAAGAGCAGGCTAAATAGCATTTAAAGTAACTCTTAGATAAAAATAAATATGTATCAGTTGTAGTCATGCATATTTTATCAAATATGTAAGAACATAACACTTTAACATTTGCTTATGTATTGAAATAGGAACTACAGTTGTAGATTGTAATGAATGATCTGAAATTGTGTCTTCCTTCGCTATTTTTAGTATTGTTTCATCTTAACAGTGGTGAGAGAAGTATACATTTCACTAATAATTTCAAGATACAGAGATTCGATTACAGCACAAGACATGTTTCCACTGCCACGCTGGCTGACTGTTTCCACTGTGGTAAAGTTCCATAATTTCACGTAACAGCTATGTGTACATTCTGCCAGCTACAACTAACATAACCTTAATTCATCATCTCAAAATCCTGCTGACAGCTGTTTATTGAAAATAACTCACTGACCTTTGCTCATGCAGAGCATGCACTGTTGTTTTTCATAAGACAACAGGAAATACTTACTTCTTAAGTGACAAGTAAACCCATTCTCTCTTACGCTGCTGGTCTAAAAAACATATAGTTCATAAACTAGCAATGATATGTCCCCAATCCAATTAATGTCAGAGACGTGAAAATGTCTCTACTGCTTTCTGTTTCTATGCTGCACCAAAGCATCTTTATTGTTGCACCTACAATTATAAACTAAAGCTACATTTGCCTATGGTTACCTTAATTTAGATCAAGTGGCACGGAAAGTATTCATAAAACTTAGCTGAAAGCTTGAGCTCAGAAGGACATACAGATGGCATGTTTCTCTCTCTTGATTTTTCCCCCTACTCTCATAAAGATCATCGCACTGCAGTCTCTGCGGTTCCCCATGACTCACCTGCTCCATCTCTGTATGGATATCTCCCTTTCACAAGTGATCCCAAACAATCTCATCACAGGACTATAGGAAAGCAAAATGTACCTACCAGGAGCCTTTTCAGCCCTCACCAGAACCTATGCTCATTAACCCTTCACCATCTGTCACACCTCAAGGGGAAAATCACAATCAATCAGACAATTTGGCTGTACTTTCCTGGCACGGCTACACTCTGCTTTCCCTCTCTACCATCCTGTTTTTGTTATCCTTTCCGTTTTGCAGATACTTCTAGTCCCTTCTTCCTTCCTAGTGTCTTCCAAATATCAATCTTCTTTGTCTTGAGCCTCTCTGCACCCACCTTGTCTTCCTGTGGTTTGCGTCTCTGCACTCTGAGTCAAGGTCACATCTACAGTGACCCAGTCCTTAAATCTGCCATGAGCTCTTTGGTTTGAGATTAATTTGTGTGGAATTCAGTTGCTCTGGAGTATTTCCTGAAGCTTCTAATGAATTCAGGTAAGATGCCATACTATACTTTTTCCCTGCATGCAGCTGTAAAAATAAAGCCATTTCATGCTGCATACTTCTGCAAACCACCCCCCCGCCAAACCAAAAATTTATTAATACATTATTTTTACTTTTCTTGTAAAAGCTCTTTGATAATGTCAGGCAGTGTATTTTTCAGTGACAGATTGCAAGAGGTTCCACTGAAAAATATTTTGTCAAAACAATGAACATTTATTACTACCCAAAATATCAGATGAATAATAGGGATATCTGACCAATTGGAAGAAGCTCAAAGTAGGTATATGTGCCATAGCATAAATTACTATCTACATTCATGCACAATTGGTGTATCAAAGCAAGATAACCAAAATAACTGCATTTGTCACAAATGATCTTGATAGTTCAGAGAGATGGTAACACAGATGCTCAGTTACCTCTCCTAGCCTCCTCCCTACTCTATCATGACACGCCAATAAATATTCAGATATATGAATAATTTCCTAGGAAATAATTTCTTAAGTGCAACTGGTCACACTTTTAATTTTGGGCTAAACTAGTGTATAAACAGGCCTCTCTCTCTGATCTGAGTTTAGAAGAAACTGGTCATGCATTAACTGAAAATTTTTCTATAGCATTAAGAAGATCTGTCTAGTTTTACTACTTAAGATACTGGAACCAATTGGAACCAAAAGAAGGAGGGCAGAAGGTTTCAAATGTTCTACTATGTTCTGCCTGCAACATTACCTTAAATGTATACAGCAAATGCCAAGGATGCACATAGCTCAGTTGCCTACAAACTGAAATTCATTACATCTTGGCTTATATATCCTGTGAACACAGCACATAAAAAACACTATAAAAACAAATAGTTGAAAGCCTCGTTAAGCAAAATTGTAATTGATTGCAGTTTGCCAAAATACATGTTATTTTAAAGGAAAGTTTATATGAAGTTTTCAGATTTGTTCAATAATGTGTTAGAGGTCAGGGGTTTAAGAAAGTAAAGTGGTAAAAACATGCTTTTCAATTTGGATGGTTAATTCTAAAATTTTCCTTATATTATGCAATCTCAATCTTCTCAACTCCAGAATTCCTTTAGAGGCTCGCTAAATCTTTTCAACTCTGATACGCAGCATAAGTCTCATAGCTGTGGACGAATTTCTAAGCAATCTTTTGCTGCTCCCCTGCTTTGACTAGACTGTGACATCCTAGGCAACTGTAATACGTTAGATACTAAATAATTGTTTTCCTAGTTGAACAGAACAGAATTGAATTCTGCTTTCTAAATGATTCCTCCCTCTTCTCCACCCCATCTTGGCCTCATGTTTTGTATCTACCAAAGAAAATAAGGCCTAATGCCAGAATCCAAAGACTAAGAAGTAGGCAGACTGCTCATGCAAATATCAACGAACCAACCCATTCCAGTAATCCTTCCTAATACAGCAACCCAACTAGGCCATGACCGAACCCTCCACATAACCATATTCAGCCTGCAGGATTACCACAGAGATATATTATATATCCCATGTACTTGGAAATGAATATACTGTGCAGTGCATCTAGTTACTTGCCAATCAGGGATGCAAGGACCGTGCTAGCAACTGAATCCAGACTTTCTGTGAGACAATGCTTATGTCTATATTAGCAAGTGGTACGCATATAAACTGCAAACATGAAAAATAAAACAGTTGGTGTTGAAGACTTCACACACACACCATATGTATTTTGCGGGCTTTATTTTGGACTCGCTCTGGCCATGGATCAAATGCCTAGTAGTAGTTGGAGCACATTTTTGGTTCAATTTCATCTGAAAGTAATGCAGCTTGTGTGCTTCAAGACTGCTTTGTGATGAGAACCAAGAGCAGTAGATGGGAAAAATCAGAGTATTTGCCCCAAAGTCGCTCCTGGTTTGAGCTAAAATGCTGATGCAGGTGAATCCAATGACATCCTTTTTTATTAGGCCACTATGTGAGAGCATGGATGCAAAGGACAGGACAAGACGTTGTTTAAAAAAATTACTATTTAATGCCAAACACAGAGTCAGAATACAGGAGCTAGTTCTCAAGGACCTCAGAATCAGTGCAGTAATTTGTATCTATGAGGCTGCTGCAACACATGTAGAGATCACAAGTGAAAGCTGGAAGAACTTTATACTAATTTTGCACATCTCTAGTTCACTAAATAAAGCCCAGCTTAAGAGAGAGGAGTGTCAGTAAGATGTTAAAAGGAGCTTGTTAAACACATGGAGAATAGAACATGGATGTTGTATGAGCAAAAATTCATGTGATGCATGTGCTCCAGTGGCAAGTAGGGACAAGTTCAAGAAGTCCTTATTAGCAATGAAAGCAGAATTGAATTGGAAAGGCTCCCTCTTCATGGGCAGAAGGCAAATACACAGCAGCATGAGTCTCCAAAGGAAACAGTTTAGTAGCACACGGAAGATCCTTCTTAACTCTCTTTTTGTGCACTTTGGAGTGAGGGAAAAGAATCAATATGAAAACATTAGAACTACATTAAAAAAGAGGGATATAAATCAACTTTGTTGGGTTTTTTATTATATTAAATATATTAAAATAATTTTTATAGAGGAATGTTAAGCCACGGTAAATGTTAAATTTGTTATAATTATTACTCCTGTCATTGATGTGGGTGAGACTTCACTCACACAATTCACCCTTCCAATTCATGGACTCTGAAAGACGTTATATGGCCTTTTATATCAGCAATAATGATCATTAAAAAAAGAAAATCGTACCACTAGTGATTAAATTTTTCAAAGTACAAACCAGAAAAATTCTGCAGAGAAAAAGATCTAAATATTGTTCATTTCAGTGAACATTTGCTTTCAAGGTGGGAACACAGACATTACAGGTAAAAAACAGCTACCCTTTTAAAGTACTATAAACAATTTAATCATATTATGTAAGCAGTTTGATAACAGATAGAAAAGATACTAAATATCCTGATAAAATCTGATGGGAATGTCTGAGGAAAATGGCATTAAATACAGTTTTCTGAGCTTGAAAATTCCAGGCCACCTCATTTTAATGAAATTCACATGGAAACCAAAGTTTTAAGAGATTAATTAATGTATTTCGATTTACCGGACACACAGTAATGCTTTGCTCCCATTGACTCATGCTCAGACTTTCTTCCAGCGTTGTGCATTTCTTCATCACCATGTCCCAGCCACAGTAAGGGTCTTGGGATCCAATGCACGCACTGTGAATGAAAACCGATCAGAAAACGTGAACATTTATCTTCACCTGTACTAGCCAAAGATCTCTAAATAACTATGAGGCATCTCTTCATATTTCATGGGCCTAAATCAGATAGTGGAATTGATCCCTGTTGTGTTATGGCACAGATGAAATGACAAAACAGAAGAAAAATGAATTCAAATGCCAACATAAAGCTAGGATTTCTTTTAAATGCATAGCTGAACTTCTGGTTGCATGTATGGTGTGTCATCACGACTGATTATTGTACTTAATTACTAGAGAATTACAGCAATTCATAAAAAGTATACGTTGTCTGCTCCAAATAAAGAAGCTTTCACGAGTTACAGTTCTTAGTCTTTTCTATCAGTTTTGGAATTAAGTTATATTTGCCAGAAATCAGATGACAAAGTCTACTCTTTGAAAATTAATTAGAAAACCCTCTGATTTGTTTTCTGTACTGCTAACGAATCCCTGGAAGTAAGTTCAAAGTGTTGCTGGTGGCTGCCATCACACACCTTACATATCACATACTGCCCCAGACATTCCCTCCTAGTGGCACATGAGGAGGCAAAAAGAAGGTTAGGGAGAAGGAGGGTAGTCCAGCTTCCTACAGACTGAAAGACCCACTGTACAAAGCTAGAAGTTCTTTTCTCTACTAAACAGCAGATTTCTCTTGCTACTGGTAGGTCAAATTAACAGTCCAGGCAATAGGTCTGCAGCTTCATAGCTAAGCGTACATACAAAAGGAGGTGGAACTCCCATCACAGTTAAGCATAAGAAAATTGTTTTAATACTAGTAAAAATACATATAAATGTATTAAAAATAATAAAGGTATTTTGTCTAGATCATAAAAAATTCTAGACTGATCATTCTTGTTCAACTCAAATCCATGGCATTATCATTCTCTCTTTAATTGTCTGTTCACATCACATCTGCCCAGTGAAGGGCCACAAAGAAGATTAAGAGACTGGAACACCTCTCCTATGAGGAGAGGTTGAGAGAGCTGGGACTGTTCAGCCTGAAATAGAGAAGGCTCAGGGGGGATCTCACCAATATGTACAAATACCTGAAGGAAGGGTGCAGGAGCCAGGGTTTTTTCAGTGGTGCCCAGTGACAAGACCACAGGCAATGCGCATAAACTCAAACACAGGAGGTTCCCTCTGAACATCAGGAAACACTTTTTTACTGTAAGGGCGACTGAGCACTGGCACAGGTTGCACAGAGAGGTTCTGGAGTCTCCTTCCTTGCAGATATTCAAAAGCCATCTGAACACGGTCCTGGGCAACTGGCTCGAGGTGACTCTGCTTCAGCAAGAGGTTGGAGCAGACGACTTCCAGAGGCCCCTGCCAACCTCAGCCCTGCTGTGATTCTGTCCTCACAAATCCTGTTTTATTCATATTTCTATTTGTCTCTGGCTTCCTCCATGCTAACATCAGACAAAACCTAGACTTACTAATTCCCTAGTACACTATTGCATAATACCATCACAGAGGATTCTTAGCACTACAAATTTCGAAGAATTAGTTTCTACAGTACACTTGGCAATGTGGATTGCCAATACTATGCAGGAGGATAGTTCCCATCTGCAAAATGGGCACAGAGTAAGAGACATAATAGCCAAAACTCCCTAGGTCCCCCTAATTAGGCTGCCAGTTCAAAGATAAAGCTTTTGTTTTAGAGGACTCAGTGTTCAGAAGAGAGTTCCCACCAATGGCTCTTGCAGCTGTGAGCACTTAGCATTTTTCTAAATGAGGCTGCATGTTTCCATTTAATGATCTAGAAAGTGAGGAGGACAATTAATGCAAATTATGGAAAGTTTTAAATGTCTTGATCTTCCAGTGTTTGCAAGACAAGATGTTTGGTGTTCTCCATCAGAGTACCTCTGATAAAGCACGTGTTTTATGAAAAAGTATAAAAAACAAAATTAAAGGCTGGCATAATGCACAATTGGCAACATTAACTGTGCTATGTCTCAAAGTGAAGTACTCACTTTTCCAACTTCACTGTTCCTTTATGTTGTCTTAATATTTTAAAATGCAGCTATTATATTTCAGAGAGTTTTCATTAACAAATAAAATATTTTAAAAGTCAGTATCCTCTCACTTAGAACCACACTCCCTCTTTCCTGGCAGTAAGCTGATCCTTCTCCCACTCTGCTTTTAGAGCCCATTTCCTCTTTTGCTTTTGTTTCCACATTACTTGCCACTCAGGCAAATCAAAATGGCTTGCACCTTTCATTACAAGTCACTTAGAAGATGTAAGTAAGTAGGACACTAAAAGCATATTTTGATCATTCTTATAACTTCCTGGTATCAGAACAGATCCTAGTTTCACGGGAGAAATAGAAGTTTAAAAAATGCTGGAAAGTCCTTGCACTGCTGGGACAAAGCATGCTCAGTCACTCTGTGAACTCTGAACACGGCCATTGCAGTAAGTGACCAGGTTTGGTGAGCACTGCAGAAAGATAAAATGAGGTGAATCTTTTCAGAATTTAGTTAAGAATGTCCACTGAGCATATGAAAACTAGGCTTTTAAGAAGTTAATAACTCAGCTAACTTAATGTAGATGACGAGAGGTTAAGTGTGAAGAACTTCCTCAAAAAATGAGAGGCGTTAACAGCCTTCAATATTTTTTTTTCTTTACATTAGAATACATAAATGAATCCTGGAAAAATACGAACTATTCCAAAAAAAGCAACAGGAAATTTTGTCTAAGAAGCATTCCTCACATGAGAAACTCTAGTTTCCCCTCCCCCCCTTTTTAAAAAATAATGTTCTAATTGATTGTCCAAGTTATTATTATTATAGGTAAGTCTCATTTTGTAAAAAGTTTAATTTCTGAAATCTAATATTCAGTAAGAAAAATCACACCACAAATGTGTAGTTCAGCATCATCACCCTCTTTCTGGCATTTCAGTTCACCATGCCAGATATATTCATGAAATGAGGTAGGACCTGTCTTAAATAGCTGCCCTGTTCTCAGGTACTGGCGCAACAGTCCTTTTCTATTCTCCTCTCTGCCTCACATCTCATTTGCTTAGATCATCAATGTCTGAAAAGAAGAGAGGTAATACATGGGTAAATTTTTATCCATATTTGCTTAATTATGTCACCTTTTAAAATGATTTCCTTTCCTTTGAGGGATAGTTTAATGTGTGAATAACAGTAGCTAATTGTTTTGATCTGCTATGCCTAGATAAATAAAAAAAAGAAACAGATAACAAAATAAGTTTATAGATAGAAAATGAGGATAGAATAAAGCTTGTAAGTATGAATATATCAGAACTTCTATATGAAATGTGAGATTTAAAGGGACTATTATTAATTCACAATTATGTGTCCTTTCCGTTCTCCATCAATGAAAATTACATGTTGTTTTAACTCTTTTTTAATTAATCTCTCTCCCAAGAGACAGCAGTAAGAGGAATAGCTTTAGTGTATACATGAAATAACAAAAGAAATTGTACAAAATGTCTGTCAAACTCCTGTAAGTGAGGAAAGTTGAAAATTAGATACTACTATACATCTTTATCTCTTTCTCATCCCAAATCTCTGTCTAAACTAAAGCTATTTTAGATGCTTACATTTTTAAATTAGTATTAGGTCTTTCATTTGACAGGGCCCTTTCAGATAGTGACACTGGAAGTTGCACAGCTGGATAATATATTAGTCATCTTGTCTCTGGAAGTCTACCTTACATCTCAATTTCATCAGAGATGAAAATGAATGTTTTGTCTGTTACTCTCAGTGCACCAGCCCACATCTCTAAAACTTAATATGATTTGTTCCAGCACTGCTAAAACTGGCAATTTTGTGCAAGAAGGAAATTCGGGAATAAAAGTGAATGGGTTCATTCTAAGACTCTTGATGCTACTTACCCTGTCAAGTCAGCACTCTCCACAAAAACATTCAATAGCTTTTGGCTTCTACTGATTGATGCTAATTTTCGTCTACGCTGTAATTTTGCATTTTTTACCAAACGTAAATGATGGGTAGTTGAGTGTCTTTCCTGCAAGGCATTCATTTGGCTGCGATAGTTCGGTATGCCTACTGACGCTCATGCAACACTTAAACAATGGACTTTGACTGACCAGTAACAGTTACTTTACTTCAAAGCAAGTCGGCAACAGCAGGTCATTTTCTTCAGCTATTTTATAATTATCACCAAGCAGGCTAGCAAAACTGTACTACTTCAGTTACATTTGAGATGATTTATTCTGACAAAATGAGGCAGAACAGAACACAATTCAGAGCAAAATACATTAAAAAAACCCATAGAGTTTTAGACTAAAAAGAATCCGTTGTGTGCTCCGAAGAACAAAAAAACCCATTGAGATTAAAAGCTATATCCTGATACCTTGATTTCAAAGAGATTTTAAAATCTGCGTTCACGGGAAGAATATATTCCCCTATCAATATACATTGTAAGTCCTAATCAGGTATCTTCAGCTGTAACATTTTATTCAGAGAACATATAAACCTAAGAGGTGCATCTTTCGAGACTTTTCAATGAAACATTTTTCCATCTTTACCTATACATAGCATTTTGAAGAACAGAGAATATTTCAGTCTCCTGACCCTTCCAATTGTTTCTACTGACACAGCCATGCCTACGCAGTTCCAATTACTGTCAACTGTGATCTGGACACTGTATACCAGGAACCGAACTGGGTTCACCGTCTTATTTCACAGAAGCAAGATTCCTCGCTGCAAAGTTGAACAGACAACTGAAGATAAAAGCCTGTCTCACATTTCAAATGCATTGTGCTATCAATTTCTGAAAGAATACATGAATCTGATACTAGACTTCTGTACAAAGGTACCTATCAGTGTTTTCATTACTACTGGTTTTGTAAATGCATACATATATGTGTGTCTGCAATGAAGAACAAGGATCTAAAGATAGATGACTGATGCAGAACAGAAATGGTTGGCACACAATTTATAAAGTCCTACGAGCTCAAATCAAGATACATGTCAAATATTCAGAATCCTGCTCAACCCTTGCCTGTACCATTAAGAAAATTAAAATACTTTAATCATCTCAGTCACTCTGTGTGGACTACTGTTGCTTCCTCTTACTTGAATTTCTATAAGATAATAGAAATCCACCTAGGTACGATTCAATCTTGCAACGTGCCCTGACAATTCTAGCCTTAAATATACAAGCTTCCCCTTTAAATCCAGAATCAGGAATTTATGTATAGTTTGTTTAGTGAAGTTGATTATAGCACACGAGTCTCTGAATATTGGTGCTTCCAAGTGGCTCTACTTGGAACAAATGTGAAAGACAACTTTCAGAGCACGCTCTCTACAAAAGAACGCAGGCTTGTCATTCAGTGCAAAGAAATTACATCTGAGGTCCGCATCCATGTCAATCACCCAAGACAGAGTTTCCAGCCCTCTGATTAGGAGGAAGGAGCCTGGAAATGCCATCAGGTGCAACCAGGGTTTTCAAAGCCCCTTTTGGGCTGAAACTAGAGCCTGCAAATCTGTGGTTTACAAATAGGCTCTGAAAATCTGAGCTACCTAAGTGGCAAGGTCACCCAAGAGCAACAGGTTTGGGGATTTTCCCACAAGTTTATGTGTTACTAGACCAGAACAGCAATAACAGTGATTGTCCAGGCTGAACACATTTGCTTCCATATGGCATACCCGTGTCTTTAAAAGACCTGCGCATATTTAGCACATGTAAACAGGGTACACGATGGCCATATTCTTTTAGTCAGCTGTAACCTATGCTCTTTTGAACTTAAATGTTGTGGTTAACTTTACACTAGAATATGAACCAATTCTAAAGACAGCAGGCCCAGATTTAGGACGTACGACTTGACTCCTTGAAAGTATTAACCAAACAGCAGGTATCCCAACATTCCAAGGGCACTGTTACCTCTCATTTCAGAAGTAACTGTAGATAGCTCCACTGGCCTGGCAATGTATTAAGAGGAGCAGATGGCCTTCAAAGTCACTCAGTTTGGGCTTTTAGAACTGGACCATCCGAACTCCTGTCCTGGAATCCTGCCCACAGTTCATACTGTTGCCTCAAGAATATTCTCTCTCTCTCTCTCATACACTCAGGTCAATACTGGACTCCAAGTTCGGATATTAATTTTCTGTAAAATTTCAAATAAATGAAGATGTCCACAAAGAATATTATAAAATATTAAGAGAGCTGCAAATAATTCTCATAAGAAAACAACCGGCGTGTAACACAGAGCACTGTAAGATGAGATGCATAGGGTATGTGCTGGCCTGACTGAGTACCAGTCCAGTATGTGATATGCTAAATTATTTTAAAATAAACTTCCATATTTGCCTATTTTTCCCCCCTTTTCTTTTTAACATCTAGCCCCTTTAACTTCTGTTTCCAGAGAATACACTTGCCAAGTATCAAATGGCTGGTGAAATGATCTCTTGGAAAGTGGATTGCTTTAAACATGTCAGGTGATTTTCAAGAAAAAAAATGTAAGTACAGTAACTACCCTGAACTTAGAATTCCTCAAACTTTTGGTATTTTTTACAGCAAAGAAATTAATTACATCGTGATATATGAAAACCACATGCCTGTTATAAATTTTTATTTCTTGCCTCACTTCTTTGTTTAAAATACTATCCTACTAATAAAATCTGCATTGCAAATATGTAGAGAAGTCCATCTGGTTTTCTCACAATTTTGCAAACTAAAAGGAAAAGACATTTCCCTTTTTCTCATATGGCTACTTCAAAAAATACATTGGGAGTGGGCTGTAAAATTCTACCTGCTTATCAAAATTCCTTCTTTGCCAAAAACGTGTGCTTACAATACAATACATACATGCATAGATCACACACTTGAAAGAGTTGTGACTAAATATTTCAGGTGCAGCAAAGTGTAAATGTATAGTTTGTCTCTGACGCGATTTGTGGGCCTGACAGACAACGACACTTACTGCAAAAACCTTGGTCTTCACAAAGGAAGAAAGAAATACAGGTCAACCACAGATCTGTACAGCTTGAATTGATTCCCTCCCCAGTATGGGACTAATATTCTACTTCTTTTGAGTGAGGAAAACTTTAAACTGTGCTTATTTAATAGTTCTGCTGACTTTACTAGTGTTCTCATAAGTTCAGGCTAACTGAAGACAATTTTGCAGAGTATCTAATACCTAAAAAGAGACTTCTCATTTGTAAATTGTACTTTTAATCTAGTTTTGCAGCCAAGATTATGGTTTATCCCAGTCTGGGAAATTTACGAGGAATTCTGGAATATTACTCTGGAATCACTAATTCAGATCAGTCCTCACGTGGTTCCAACATTGTAATGCAGCAGTGTGTTTCTCTGATTTAAACTGGAATAAGGCTTGCCTATTTGGAAATAAGGAAATCCACCTGGATATCCAAAAATACCTATTCTGGAATGGTTATTTCAAAACAGCAAGTTCAATTCCATGTGTTGGCAAGCTCTTCTAGACACATAAGCACCTAGTAATAGTTTAGACCACATTACTAGTTGTTAAATTGTATAATTTTAGTATATAGGAATAATTATTCTACTATGTAATGATACCCACTGTTTTATTACCAGGAAAACGGGTTCATACTGAGTGTGAGAGTACTTCTGAGGAAGCTCCATCTATAGCTAAGGCAAAATAAATGAATGCAACAGTGGCTGAAATATTTAATCTTGCTGGAGTTCTAGGAATGAAATCGATCATAACCAAATTTGCAGTAATTGTTTTTCTTTGTTTTAGTCCAGTACCCTTTTCAGTACTGTGCTGGTACAGTTATCTTCTGTGTACATACAGATTTCTTAGCTGATGGTTAACAAAGAAGCCAAAATAAAAATGATGGAGTACAGAGAGAAAAGGTACGGTTACAGTAGAACAGCTATGATAACATTACTTCGCAAAATAATCTCGTGACCCAACGATATTTTAAGCATATAACGTAAAAAACAATACTGAAAAATTTCCAGATGTTGTTTTTTTACCCCAGAGAAGTCACTGTTTGCACAGGTTTTAGCAGATGCCACTGTGTATTTATTTAGATATAGTATCATAGAAAGATTATTTTTCAAGACTTTAAAGTGCAAGAAACCTATCTTCCATCCGAAACACCAATTCCTGACTCTAGCTTGGCAAGGTTTTGCAGAACATTGGGCTATTACAACCTTTCATTGCCCCTATTTTCAGAACTGATGCATTGAAAACTCTGGAGAATTCATAGTGAAAATAGTAGCTCAGTGAATAATATTGATGGTCTTCCATAAAAGCTTGATAAACATGTATGAATTTGCTATACCGAGGTGATAATAACCTGGTCAAATCTTAAGGACTTTCCTCAAGGAGAGCCAAACTAAGGTAACTACTCTGCTGCTTTCTCCTGGGGCATGAAGATGCCAGTGCTTTTGGAGAACTGTTTCTAAGAATTCACATGTCCCAAACTGTGTTTCCCTAGTTGACTCCTGAAAACAGCAGGATTATGACAGGATGTTCAAAACTATTCAGTCATTGCCAGAAGTCTGCAGGAGACCCACCACCATGGCAATCCAAATAACTAACACAGGCAACTCATAAACAACTAAAACATTGTGGCATAATGGAAAGTGTTGAGCAACCCAAACTACAGGTGTGACAACACACTCTGCCCGTCGTATGGTTTGCTGTCACAGAAATAAAGTGCACCAAACTGCACCCAGAACACGCACACACACACAAAATAATCAAATTTAGCCTCCAAATGTAAAACAATATTTTCAAGGTCCTTCGATAACTGTGTTTGTGGGAGCAGAGCCTTGTGGAACAGGACTATCCTGAATCTGAGGGAATGTCTGTCAGAGGCGACACCATGTCACAGAGGACTCCACCACAGGAAAGTGCTGGAGGAACAGATTTATGAGGAAATATGAATTAACCAAACACGTACAGAATATCAGAGTGATAAGTAAGGAGACATAATAAGCTACAAATAAAAGGAACAAACACATGCTTTAGAGGCTAGTACATGAAGAGAAAATAGGGAATAATGAAATAAAAAGAAAAACTAGACAATCTCAAGAAAATTATCTTAACATTGAGAAGCTAGCTTGTGGAACAGTCTGCTCAACAGAGGGACTGAGGTTGCGTTGTCTGAAAGCTTTGCAATAAACCTAAACAAAAAGATTAGTAAAGATTAGATAGTGAGCACTCTGCTATTGACACAAAAAGACAGAGCAGATGAGCTAGTACACGTTCAGTCTTTTGGCTTTTTAAAGGCTGTTATTCATAAACAAGCATGCTTTATTTCTCAATAATTATGTGAAGTAGGTATTAAAGATTACGCATGCCCTCGATCTGGGGAAGAAACCCTAGTTATTATTGATGGACATTTAGAATATAGCCTTGGCACAGTTATACAGCCCTAAGCATGATAAATGGAAATATATAACATTAAAATAGTACAAAAAAGAACCACAATGCCCCAAGGCATTACCTTAGGTAAGGTTTATCCATTAGTCTATTTACCCATTGCTGTAGTACAGAAGCAATAGTTGGCAACATATAACAAGAATGTGAGTATTAAAGCACCCAGCAATGCAGTGACTAAGTTTCAGAAGTTTTAATTACCTAGAGAAATATATAGTCTCAAGAAAGGTACCTAAAATCTCTCCACATGTAGGGAACCAAATATACTTGAAATCCAGCAGAAGCAAAAAAACCCAACAAACTAGTCAAGACAAAAGTAAGTGATAGGTGAGAGAAAGATTATATCTGCATTTTCCAAATGACCTGAGTCTCTAACGATAGATGATAAGGGGAAACCTTATTTCATCTAGATTACATCTGTAAATCATCTCCTTTCTCACAAAACAGAGCTAGAATTGCTGGTGAACTCTTTAACCAAGAAGAAAGCATGGATGGCCACCCTTTCGGTGCCACAGATATTTAATTATTACAAGGAAAGTCATACAACAACAAAAGATATGACTGAAAAACTCGAAGAGAGATAATTTTATCTCCCTTTAAGTAAATCATTCTAGTGGAAGACGAGACTTCACATACCTCTGGGCAGAGGAATAAATTACCATTTGAGCAGGATTTGAGTCATTTAACTCATGTTCTACTCAATAAAATGGGACCAGTACACGTTTTTGGGGTTTTTTTGTTGTTGTTTTTGTTTTTTTAAAAAAAGAAAGCTCTTAAAATCTAGTCAATTAGACCTCACTGCTCAAACAGGGCGAGGAATGCCTAGCCTGCAGCCATGCATCGGGTTTATGATTTGAGACAGCAGTTCCAGATACTAGGGACCTTGTGGGACCTACACACAGGCACTAGCTAAGCAGGTGCTCTGGAAATGTGACCTCTGTATCTTGGAGTTCACACCTCAGTAATGGCATAATAAGGCTCCAGCCTTACAATGGCTTAAGTGGAATGAAGGCTTGGTATAAATACAGGACACTGGTATTATTGAGCTTGCTGTGTTTATGATTACGGTCATGGCTACACAGTCCCTAAGAAAGCACAGGATACCAACCTGATCTCCCTTTCTGAAATAAACACATCTGGTCAGGGAAACAAGTTCAATTCCTTGTACAACCAGAATGGCTTAATCATGTCATATTAAAGAAAAGAGAGAAGCATAAGAATGTCATTAGATTTTTTCCTTCTTCAGATACACACACATGCATACATAAACCCGTACCAATACGTAAGTCCTTCACTGAATAAAAAGGAGGAAACAAAACAACAAGGGCTATAGGACTACCCTGCATCCTGTTTCAACTCGCTAAACCAAAGAAAGATGAACCTTGGTCGTATGTTGGCCCCTAAACCAACAAAAACCTTGAGGCAGAGACTTGCCTATATATACCTGTTCCTTAAAGTAAGCTTTGCAGGACTTCCAACGGGGCTTTGAGTGTCCTATGACTTCTACTTTAGCAGAAGATGTCTGAAATACGCTACATAAAACAGCATAAACCAAAAAGGCTGGTAAAGGACTGTAATAAGGAGAATACTCCCCTTCCCTGGTTAACTCATGTTTTCAAGGGTGCAGCTTTTCCTTCAGTCTTGTTCCCAACCCAGTAGCCTTTCACTGGCCTCCTGCATGGCACCAACTCCCACGTAGAGCCAGGTCCCTCAGAAAAGTCATTCCACTGTCTCCGAGCCACAGCTCTACACCTGTGTCCTGCTGTCACCTCCCTGCTGTGACCACGTGTGTGGTCCCTCTGACAGCCAGAAACACCTCCACTTGCAAATGGTCACTGCCTTTCACGGAAGGCATAGTGTCTCTGCTGCACAAATAACATCTCCATGATCCTGAGTGCAGCAGCCAAGAAAGGCAACTGGCAGCCTTTCTCCCTCCTTTAACAGCCTAGCTTTTCAAAGGAACATATATTAAGCAAGCTGAAAGCAAAACAAGCTAAAAATCAAATGCATCTGTCACAGTTCTCAAAAAGCTCATCACACTGGTTAAGAGTTTATCTGATGTAAAACAGAACAATTGTACTGAATTACTGGAACCACATTTATATCAAAGGGAAAATATAACTAATTAGATGAAATTAAAAAACTCTAATAGCATATGTTTCACAACCCGGAAGTACTTTTAAATAACCTATAGAAAAAGTTGCATGCTGAACTGTAAACTCCTTAACTACCATAATACGGTCTAAAACCAAGTGAGAATATGTAAGCTATTCTCCTTGTTTGACTGAACAACTGTTAGCTGCATACCATTTTCACCTAGTAGAATATTTACATTTATTATGGTTTCCAGATCCAGTACTACCTTTAAATAGCCACTTTTCCAACTAGTTTAACTCTCAGTTCATCTAATCCAGTCTGCTTTCTGAACCCACAGGGATATTGTTTAGTCAGTTATAACACAGCTTAAAAGCCCCCTCAACTTAAATTTCTCCAGGTTTCAAGCTTTAAATATGTTAAACCAGCAGCTATACTGCGCATTATCAGATATCTGTTTTCAATATAAATTCTTTCTTACTATTTCTCTTCACAATTCAGAATCTCTATAATGACACTTAAATATCAATATAATTCCTTGAGAGTCTCATCTAGTCCTAACAAGTTAGTACAAGAAGTCAGAGACACTTCTGATAAACAGTGTACATGGAAATTCATTGCTGGCAGAGGTAATCAATTTGAATTCCTACTCAGAGTCATTTTTTCTTCCCATTTTTCTGCAACCACCCTCAAGCATTTTTCTCCATTCAAATCAAACTAGCTGATTCTTCATACCTGTATGTTTTGTAAAAGAGACATCTCTTCAGGGGGACCTTAACCACGTGTTCCTGAAGGCCCACAAAAAGGACACTCTGGCTGTGCAGGATCTGAAGGCTCCTGATGGGCTCTCGCTGACTTTTTGGCAGGAGTTCAATTTCCTCGAGCAGGCAGCTGCTTGAAGTCTGGTTCATTGGGCCAAGTACTTTCTTAATAGTGCCATAGTCTGCAAATGCAAAAGGAAAATGAGTTACGAAAAATCATAGTAGCAATTCTTCCTACTTGGTGTCATTCTCTGAACAAATCTTCATCCCATGCTGGACGTTTTCAATGAAGTCTCAGAATTTGGAAGTACTGTGACTGGAATTTCCTAAATTGCTTAATGTACAATGAAAAGAACCTGAAAACAGCCATTAAAATTTTCTGTGATGTGATGTAATACAGTAAAAAATAGTTTTATTAGTGCGGAACAGACTTCACAGCAGTAGTCACTAGAAAACAAGCTTTCAAATTCTGGCTATTATAAACTCACATTCACAGCAAGGGCTACTGATTTCAGTTTACCAGATTGTACTACACTTTATTATATCTAAAGTAGTTTATAAAGCAATACAGTTTAAAAAGTCCATCATTGCCCCAGTCTGTTTTAAAATTCTATGTGTTAAAATCTACTGGGTTTATATATATATCGCATTGATTTAATAAAGCACATATGCATTAATATCTGCAGGTCTTAACTGAGACTAGGTGTCTCACATGACATCCTTGTCTCTAAATTGGAGACAAATGGACTTGAACGATGGACCACTCACTGGATGAGGAATTGGTTGGATGCTTGCACTCAAAGTGTTGGGGTCAATGGCTTGATGTCCAAGTGGAGACCAGAGATGTTCCTCAGGGGTAGGTATTGGGATTGGTGCTGTTTAACATCTTTGTCAGCGACATGGGCAGTGGGATTGAGTGCACCCTCAACAAATTTGCTGACAACACCAAGCTGTGTGGTGCAGTTGACATGCTGGAGGGAAGAGACGCCATCCAGAGGGACCTTGACAGGCTTGAGAGGTGGACCTGCGCAAACTGCCTGAAGTTCAACAAGGCCAAGCGCAAGGTCCTGTACTCGGTTCAGGGCAATCCCAAGCACAGATACAGGCTGGATGGAGAATGAATTGAGAGCAGCCCTGAGCAGAAGGACTTGGAGATGGTTGATGAGAAGCTCAACATGAGCCAGCAATGTGCGCTCACACCCCAGAAGGCCAACCATATCCTGGGCTGCATCAAAAGAAGTGTGACCAGCAGGTTGATGGAGGTGATTGTCCCTCTCTACTCCGCTTTTGTGAGACCTGACCTGGACTACTGTGTTCAGCTCTGAGGCCCCCAACATAAGAAGAACATGGACCTCTTGCAGCGTGTCCAGAGGAGGGTGATGAAGATGATCAGTGGGCTAGAGCACCTCTCCTAAGAAGACAGGCTGACAGAGTTGGGGTTGTTCAGCCTGGAGAAGGGAAGGCTTTGGGGTGACCTTACAGCAGCCTTCCAGTACCTGAAGGGGGACTACAAAGAGAGCTGTAGAGGGACCTTCTACAAGGGCAAGTAGTGATAGGGGTAATGGTTTTAAACTGAAAGAGGGTAAATTCATATTCAATACTAGGAACAAATTCTTCATGATGAGGGTGTTTAGACCCTGACACAGTCTGCCCAGAGAAGTTGTGGATGCCCCCTCCCTGGAAGTGTTCAAGGCCAGGCTGGATGGGGCTTTGAGCAACCTGGTCTACTGGAAGGTGTCCCTGCCCATGGCAAGGGGGTTGGAAACAGATGATCTTAAAGGTCCCTTCCAATCCAAACCATTCTATGATCTATGATTCTAATATAGCAATGAAAGGAGACTGTGTCCCTTCTTACTTATCTGGATTTGACCTCTGAAAAGTTACACCTTTTAGCATTTGCCTTTCACTTCTATTCTTACTGTGATTTCTAAGCAAAGACAGTTAAGCATCACAAACCAGTACCAGAGGACTGATGAGACTTCTGATTCACTCATGCAAAGTTTTTAAATAATTTAAAAATATCAAAGAACATTTGTTCTGAACACAAAGGACCACATTCTCACACTGATAAATGTTTTAGGTAGCTGTTTAACCAAAATTGTGTTATGCAATCTCCTATGTGCCAGCAATGTTAAAGATTCAACACTGCAAACACATACTGAGATCAGCTCTTACTCACATGAAGTCTTGAAAGACTGTAACATCTCTTGTGAGTCGGTAACATTTGCAAGACAAATGTTTGGGATGCTTTGTTCTGCAGCCCAGTAAATACGGTTTTTGCCATGATCAGCAAAAGGCCAGAGCCTTGGTGGGCAGCTGGCAATGCAGAGTCTCAGCATGGCTCTGGTCCTGTCTTGGTAAGAGCTTGTTCTAGCCATGGCAGCAACAGTCTGGTGGCCACGTGCCTGTGGCCTCCCTGTGTTGGCTTCGCTTTGGGAGCACCCAGGGCAGGGGGCTGTCACCCCTACGTTGCCACTGTGGGACAGATAGCCCCTCCTGGGTAACACAGATGGGGGCGGGCAGCATGCAGCTCCCAGACTTTGCCTGGGAAGTGGTGAGGAACAGCAAGTAAGCAACCTTAAGGAAATACAAAAAAGTATCCTCAAGCAGACTCCAAAAACTGACGAGGATGTGGAGAACCCAAGATGCTAATTACAGCTAAAGTCTTCTCCTCCTGCATGGGGAAGACTGAATAGTCAGTCTTAAGACCTGGAGATACGCTGGAGAGGAAGCATAACACCAAAGAACAGGCGGAGTTAGTAGGAAGTTTCTGTATAAGATTTTAAACATATTATTAACAAAACTTTAATAATTAGATAATATGGACTTAATTTTATTAAACAGTCAAAATTAATTAGCTGAACCATGAATGCTTAGATCTGTATATAAAGTGCATTCTGCTTTGTCCATAACAAGATTTTGAGTGCAACAAATCATGTATGTCTGCATCTTAAAGTCTCCTGAATGACCTCTCAATTCTTAATATAATCACTTCATCTAACAGTTTACATTTTCTTCCTTTCTTGGCATAAACAGGCATATTAGGATTTACTGTATATAAGAATATTTGTTAGAAAAAACTTTAATTAAATGACAATTTTAATTTTCATTAGAATTTAACCTTTTTGATATTAAAAAAGTCATTTGAGTATAACTCTTTTTCCAAACAACCTAAAGTACAGTTATATCAAACAATTAATTAAACCTTTGCCAAGAGTCAGTTTTGTCTCACAATTAAGCGATAACCAGCTCAACTACAGACTGTAGCATGCAATGTTTCCACCAGTGATTGCTGGATGCAAAATCTCAACTATAATTACAGCAAGTTTCAAGGTCAAAATATGGTCTGAGAAGGGCCCAGAAAAAAATCAGTGGGTGTGTTAGTTAGTCACTGAGTGAAAAAAACAAATAATTTTTTGGAGTACAGAAGATGGAAAAATTCACTAAAAGGAAGAACAGAAGAAGCAGTTACATCATTTTACAATGTAAATGAATTGATACCACGTTATAGATAGGTTAGTACAACTCTATATCACTTGTCTAACTGGCAGCCAACAGATTCAGTATGACNGTATCACTTGTCTAACTGGCAGCCAACAGATTCAGCATGATTCGTGATACGTTGCATTTGGCTTGCCATCTTTTTCCTGCATTAGACAAAAATCAGGTATGCTTTCAGCACGTGCTTCTCATACAGACTAATATGTCTTCCTGCCACCGTGCTGGGTCTGATACCTACAGACTGAGTCACTTGATAAAAGAGATAGAAAGAGAAGAAAAAACACATGACTGGAGGCCTCCTTCCCCCATGCCTACAGACACATGTAATTTAGAAGTGCTGCATTTGACAAGAGAATCTGACCAAACCCACGTATTTTGTGTTGCTTTTCTCCTCAGTAAATTTGTTTATTGTAGAGGGCAGAATTACAACTTTTTTTATATTCAGGTCTATGACCTGGAGAATATGGTTACAGCAGCATACTACCCTAGAATGAAATAAAATATTCTCACTTTGAGAACTGCAGCACTAATGCCTTCCCCAGGACAGCTGTCATTGCTCTTGTTCTTCCTTCTTATCTTGGCATACAGTCTCCGTTCCTCCCATTTACTTTTGCTTTCTTCCAGCATCTCCCAAACCATTCCTTTCCCATTTGTTGTCTAAGAGGATCAGCACCCTTACAGAAATGTCAAAAGTCATAAATGACTGGGCTTTAAGTGAAGAAGCAGTGCCAGAGATCCCACAGATTATCAGGAAGAAACACTACTCTTCACAGCAGCAATGTGGGTCACATGCAAGTTCAGTAAAAAGGAATAAAATGCTATCTGAGATCTAACTCTGCCTCAGTAAACTCTCCTACTTCTGACCTTCTATAAGCTGTCTTCTCTGCTTTAAATTCCTCCTGTCTATGACTGATTTTGCAAGGACCACCTGGGAGCCCAAATTAGGGTGAGGATCTGTTTTTATTCTGCAACTTTGAGACAGATGCAGATTGAATTGGTGGCTATGTTCATCAGACTATGGTACATAGCAAAGGTACGCAGCTATCAATCTCCTCAAACTATACCAGCATGCAACAGGCTATATCAGGCTTCCTTACAGTGGAAAATCACAGCCATTGCATCAGTATTTTCAAAAGCCAGGTGCTTTGCTCCAGTGTTTTCAATTTTACTACGTGTGCAACATTATGCATCCAGCCTCCAGCAAAGATGGCAGATTTCCTAAAGAACTTGTAGAAGTCCCATCCTCAAAAGTGTTGTCTGTTCAGCTGTTTTTACATCACAGTTGTAAAGCAAAATAAAGAGAGAAGTAGGGAAAGAAATTAGTGTCGAATATGTGTCTGGGGTATGGAGGTTTTCAAAATCTTCCAAGTGAATATTTACCTTATAATCAAACTAACTCTCCACTTCTGCTAAGAAAAAAACTAAGAAGAATAGTAAACACAGACCTTCCTAATGGATGTAACTTTACTGCCATGGACACAGGGAAAGTTCCAGTTTCATCACAAGTGTCAAGGCTGAGTCCAACAGCTATTTAAGACAAGACATGCTGGAATAGATCTAGATATGTGACAGCCTTGGTTTAAGGATGACCGAGTATATACAGGAGTGGTAAAAAATAATGGCCAGGACATTGGCCAGAATGAGCAAATAATGTGCTTTGTTCATTTGTACCGCAATACTTTAGAGAGATCTGCAAAACCAGAACATTAGAAATCTAATCACTGTGAGTGAAGATGAATAGGAAAGAAAAATTCTTTTTATAGTTGAGCTATTACTATGTAATGTGTAGGAGGCTATAAAGAACTGAACGGAAAACCTGAGATGGAGTTGTAGAGAACAAGTTTGGAGGCAACAGAGTATAATGAACAAAATGACAACGAGACAAAATCAAAGTATGATCTCTAAATCTGAAAAGCAAAGTTTAAGATATAAATGGTATAAAGCATAGCCAGCAATGGAGAACCCGGCAAGAGTGTGGCTGAAATCACTGTAACATCTACGGTGACACCTGCAAAGGAAAACAGAAAATGAATGCACAAAACAAGCGGCAGATGCGACAAACTAATAAACCTGTCATTGCTTGAGTTCCCTAACAGAAATAAGAACACTCAAAGAAGCTGTAGCAACTTCTTGCTATGGAGAAGAATAAATATTCATGTTAGCTAATACGTTTACAAAATATTGCTGCATTCTTCACGCAAAAACATCTTTAACAAATCATCCAACATGAGGCAGTATCGAAGCTCATTTCACTTCTTTAAAAGAAGGGAAAAAAACCTCTACCCATCCCTTTTTGGCAGAGAAACACTTTCAGTCTTAACTCTTGCCACATTTGACAGTGAAACAAAACCTAATTTAATCTCCATTTTATTGTAGTTTAGCGAAGTACCTTGGAGAGAGGGTTGGTCTCCAGAAAGCAACTGAACCAGTATCAGAACACAGAATCCAAGTCAACATTCTACAGAGAAGAAGCCTATGGTTTCATCTTTCAGTAATGCTGCAGAAACAGTTATTGGTGCCTTCTCAACTATATGAGCTGCTAGCAAAGGAAACTCGTAATAGTCTCAAATATATCGTCAGGCCAGTTGTATGCCTATATTGATGAGTTTACAAGTATTCCTGCACTTTCTGAGCACAACAAGGTGCCTTTACAGATCTGAAAATCTCCTCGCATATACAAAGAAAAACTCAAGGAACAGCAAAATCCACTCCAAATTATAAACTAAGAACAGTAAGAGTAAATAAAGACCTAATTTGCAATTTTGCCACAAGATATTGTTTAGAAAAGTAGGATGTCTTAAGTAAATGAAACAATGTGGTGAATATGGAGGAAGAGGGTCGTCAACGCAAGACACAGAAGACAGAAGCTAAAGCTATATTTGCTACTTCAAATGACATTTGTAATTGAACTTGAATAAGGTACTACCTATGCAAGAAATACACTATGTGTATTATAACACGTGAAAACAGACTCAGTGACACTCTTAACAATCTGTTAACATAATTATCAGTTTTTTTTGTTTTAAAGAAAAGTTTAAAATTAATAGATGGATATTTGAGAGAATATATTTTAAAGTGTAGTTGACATGGATACAAATTACATTTGTTTTCAAGGACTGTAATTTGAAATAGACTTTGGAAAATTATATTCATTAACTTTTTTTTATTTTGTCCTTTATACGCTGTTTTTGCATATTATTTGTTGTATACAAATTATTTTTCCAGTGGAAAAATAAAAGCATTCAGACAGTATTAAGACCGTTGAAATCAAAGAAAAAATCTGTTAACATTTCTTTTAAATATTATCCACATGTGTATATAAACAGTGTTTACATTTATCATATAACATTTGTATTAAACTTCAGAGAAACCAAAAAAACCAGGGTATTAGGGTTGTCTTCAAGGCAGAGCTCTTTCAGAAGAATAAATTGAAAAACCAAACATAAAACTGATGTACAGAAAGTATAACAGTACGAAATCAAGGAAAGTGCAAGGTGATTGATAAGCAACCTACCACTGTGAAAATAAGTATCATCAATATTTGCCTTCCTCCACCACAGGAACCAAAAGAAAGCCCTACTGCAAAGTGGAAAGTGCATTTGGTTAACAGCAGAAAATTAGTCCAATGACAGAAAGTATTAGGTTGCATAAGGGCTTAAGTGTGCTTAACACAGAAAAAAGACACAGGAACAGCTAAGGCAGCAGCTGGTTGAGCCTACGAAGGGAAAGCCCAGGACTTATGATTTAGCAATCTGTGTAACATAAAAAAAAGATACATATGGTACACACAATATGAGATGATTTAAAACCTGTTCTTTTTTTCCCTTCCTAAAAATAACTTTAAAATTAGTTAAATCAGCAGTAGAATATGGATAATTAAAGCCTTTGCTACAAGCTGTTTTCCCATATGGGGTGGAGTACAATTTTCTTTAAAGCAAGGCCATACTTAGAAGATAAGATAATATAGCCCTTCTCTGTAACTTAATTTATCTTTTACCTCCAGGTTTCTGAGATATGTATTTATACTTGATTTACAGGAATAGGTTTTTAATCACACTACAGCCTAAAGGACAAGTGAAACACTGAGCTTCAACCCTTCTGCTTTAAAAAGTAAAACATATGGGTAAATGTAGTACTTCTACAACGATACAGAAACCAAAAAGAATACAGTTTGATTTTCAAATTCCCACCTTAATTTATAGAGTTTTACATTAAATATTTTCATATTTTTAAATGTGTATTCATTACTTCTTTGGAAAAAAAAGTGAACTTCAAAATGAATACAGAATTGTGATGCTTTATCAAGGTATACATTTTAAATTTTTGAATTTTCAGTTTTTATTTTCAGAGCTTTTTTACGTGTTCATCGCTTGTCTGTCCATTTGAAATTAAACCACTCTTTCAACAGTCTGGCCAGTGTGCTAATTAATCTGTTCTTTTTCTCTACTTTTAATATAGTTTATGGTGTAATAAAATATAGACGATGTGATTTTTCTACAAGTTTCAGTGAAAAATGGAGGTTAAAAATCTGAACATGAGCTGTTTTGCAGCCTAGATTTTTGATAGAGAATAAAAACTGTGATAAGCTCATGAAGAATTTCAACAATAAACTAATGTGGTTGCCTTGCTATTACAGCTCATTATCATCATGATGATAACAAGACAATGATAACAAGACAATGGTGGATAGTAACAGAAATGCAGATATAAAGCACATTTACCAGATCAAACAGGCAATTATGTAACTCTGTAACAAAAGTTTCTAACAAATATTGCAGCTGGAAATATAAGAAGAATTTTGTTGCACTTCCCCAAGAAACAACATAAATTGTTCTGCCCCGTTCAATATGGAGACTTATTTTTAAACACTGAATAGGCTAAATTAAATATTGGTTACCCTCTGTGCCATCGCTTAGTGACAGGAAATAGGAAAGCTTAAGCTCTCCCTTATTCAGGTATCTTAGTTTTCCTCACTCCATTGTAGGACGCTGATGGATAAAAAAGTATGCAAGCAATCTGGAAAATTCGCAAATCATTGCTCATAGACATTTAACTGAATTTCAGTAAATTAAATTAACTGAAGCAAAAGTAATCCGTGTGTGGTGGTTTAAGCCTAGCCAGTGACTCAACACCATGCAGCGGCTCACTTACTCCTCTCCCCGCAGTGGGATGGGGAGGAGAATGGAAAGAAAAAGATATAACTCGCACCTTGATATAAGGACTGTTTAATAGGACAACGCATGGAGAGAAGAAATAATAATAACTATAATACTAATAAAAGAATATATGAGGTGAGTGATACACAATGCAATTACTCACCACCTGGAACCCCATGCCCATCACGTTCCCCAAGTCGTGATAACCCCTCCCCCGGCCAGTTTATATACTGAGAATGATGTCATATGGTATTGAATATCCCCTTGGCTAGTTTGGGTCAGCTATCCTGGTTGTGTCCCCTCACAGTTTCTTGTGAAAATTAACTCTGTCCCAGCCAAACCCAGGACACCGTGTGACAAACCTGGTACTGTAAAAGCTAGTATTAATATCACTGTAAATCTGGAACAACCTGCAGAAAATATACACAAGCCACCAAAAAGTGAGCCTGCCATAAGTGCAGGTCTTAGATCACTTAGTTGTTTTTTATAGTTGCAAGACTACCAAACAACTAAAAATCGACATAATCTACCAAGTGATCTTGATTTTTAGCTGAATCATTACAGCATCATCAATGCGTCTAAAGAAATCGGACTTGATAAGAAGAACAAGAGATGTTAGAGCTAAAAAAAATGCTACATTCTGGGGCTTGAGAAATCTTACAGCTTGCTCGTGTGAGACCTTAGCCCGAAACAGTGACTATGTTAAGTCTTGGAGCTTTCGGCCCCATGTGAAGTAAATATAAAAACAGCTCCTTTCTAGTTCTAGGTCTACTCCAGAAAGAAAAACAGGGGAAGTTTTTTTTTTATGATCCCAGATTTTAAACCAAATAATTCTCTCTCCATGCCCCATTTCAAAGGGCTTTGGATTTCAGAGGTTGTTTATGTATTTCTGCTATTGCTAGAGAATAACAATATTCTAAGAATCCTTGGCCATATCAGAACACACAATTTTACAGCTTAAAAGCTTTTAGGAAAGTCCAGGAACAAACATGGTTACTGTTGGTCTGCTGGCACATTTAGCAGAAAGAGACAAGTTCACAAAAATTAGCAGGGAAGGAAAGAGACCCAAATTTAAGAAAAAGCAACTTCCACAACTAATCAATAAAAACGTCCTGCTTCCTGTCAAGCTTACCACAGTTCATGGAAATCTTAGAATTAGACATTCAGTTGCTTGGCGTCTTGACAATTAGAAAGAAAAAATAAGCGTTAAAAAGGTACATATACAATTTTTATATATTTTAGTAAAAGCTACCCTTAAATTATACACAAACAGTTATACAACACAGTGTTTAGTGTATTAACAGTTTCAAAGCACAGAATGGTTGATTAACTATGACACTTAGGAAACAGGAAAGATTTGGCTCTTTCTCTGAAGAGATTTTGGAAGCAGCAGAAGGAAAATGCAGAAAAAACCCCACACTGAAATATTTTTCTCTGGGCAAAACCCCTAGTATTTCTGCAGCCTGGTTTGGTTTTGGTTCTCAGTTCTTGGATGTAACAACAGTAGCTTTGAAAGATAGTCTATAAAAAGCAAGCATGTACAATATTTTAGATTTATCCTCGTTATCTGTGGCTCAGACTCCTTATCCCCTTTTTCCTATTACATTTCAAGCAAATATCGATGTGCTTCCTTACAGTATTGGAAATTAATTTGAATTAAAGCTGAATGAGATACATTGTTGATAATGCCTGTCAACGAAAGAGGTATGATGGTCTATTACCGGTCCCCAGGCTTTTATGCAGGAGAGAGAACTGAAACCATTTGCCAACTATTAAGAATCTGAAAGGTGACGTTTTAGCCACAATCTATTTGCAAACCTGAGGAGTTTCTCATGGCTGTATGTCAACATTTAATATGTATTTATTTTATGAAGGGAATATCTATGGGCTATCCTTTTTGCCCAGGAATTGTAACTACTGATTCAAAGACTCTTTTGAATAAAAAAGCACTGATCCAGATACTAGTTATTCCAACATAAGGAGATTTCTTCAAAGCCATGTGTCCGGTATGTGTTGCAAATTAATGTCAAACACAGCCCAGCAATTATTGAAGAATAAACTCCCCTCCACCCCATCTCCCTCCAAAAAAGAAATTTAGTTTCCATTTTCAAACACAATCTTGGAATGTATCTGTTACCTGGTTTCGCTGAGATACAGTCATAGAATCATTTTCCTATTCAGGAAAGCTGTGTTTTTGAGCAGACTGCAGCACCCCATTCGGTGGGAACAAAGCTGATAAGACACTTTGTTTTAGCTCCCGGCCGGCCACGGTGTGCGGGTTTCCACAGCGATCCAGGCCTTTCGCAGTTTCGAGTAGGCCAGGTGCTGAAGCTGGGAGGAGCGAAAGCCAGGGCAGCTGGCCCAGGCTGGCCAACAGCAGCATTCCGTACCATAAACGTCACGCTCACTATGAACTGGAAAGTTTGCTGGGGAGAGCCCTCTCTCCTTCCTCAGTGGTGGCCGTCCCTGGAGGGTCTCGCCCGCCCTTCTGCTCCCGAGCCCTGCTCTCCCCTGTGCTGTGACCGCTGCTCTTTCGCTGGAGCTGTGGTGCTCGCAGGGTTCCACATCCGGCACTCGCTGCTGGGAGCGCGCGGCAACCCACCACTGCATGGGCTGAGTATAACTTCGTGTGGTTTATATTAGTACTGGCATTAATATTAGTTTGTTATTAAGATTTTATTAAATCTGTTTCAATTTCAACCCACGGGCCTCCTTTCCTTTTCCCTATTCTCCCTGCCCAGGTGGGGGTTGGTCCTTGAGCAACAGAACGTCTTGCTAAACGAAGACAATCTGTCAGTGGAAATCAGGACAATCACCATCTCAATCCTGTACTGTTTTCCAGAGAAAGCTTTTTAAACATACTGCATTCTTTAGAACACTTCTATCTCCTTTAGACTTAATTCCTGTGTGTTATAATGTCTCAAAAGCATAAAGGACACATTCAATTTGCAGTTGAATCAGCAAAGGATTCTTCCAGTAACATACCTGCTTTAATAGAGAAAATATCTACCTCTCCTTAAAGTACAACAGATTATAAATTGGTACAATTAAGGTTTCCACTAGCAGGGTTTTCTACGAATCAAAAAGGTAATGTATTTTAGAAAATCATGCAATTTGTGTACCATCCCTCAGTGGCCGTTTCATGCCTCGAACTGAAATTTAAATCCAGCTCCAGTCAGGCTCATTCAAAAATCTTTCAAAT
Source organism: Steatornis caripensis (assembly GCA_013398225.1). Classification (NCBI taxonomy): domain Eukaryota; kingdom Metazoa; phylum Chordata; class Aves; order Caprimulgiformes; family Steatornithidae; genus Steatornis; species Steatornis caripensis. The sequence goes on from VZSC01000562.1 coordinate 86,431, forward strand.
AGAGAATTCAAGTTCTAAAGGGAATTTCAGATTTATTGCAGACTGAAATGCAAAGCAGCTAAACCAAAGCAGCATGCCTTATTTTGAAAGGCTATGTCTACAAATTTGAAGCTGTTAACTCCTAGAACTGAAATAATTTTTTCTGCTTTCCCCTTGGTCTTTTCTAGAAGTTTAAGCAAAACCCCATAGTAAATAACAAAACACACGCCGAATTATGTGCGTCAGCCTCCACAGCAATTAGGTCTGTTTCCTTCACAAAGAAAATCAAAATAAATCACCCCTTTTTCTCAGCTTGCTAGATTGCACTCGTGGCAAATTTTTACCCTTCCTAGATCTAAACCAGATGTTTTTTCCTGCCTGACAAAGAAGCAAAGTATTTTCAACAATCTCAAAATGCATGTATTTTTCATGAATCATGCTCATTGGCACACTTTTATTTACTACTTCTATTTTCAATCTTATAAGAGATTTTCAGCTTGCCAAAGATGTGACTGAGGGAGATAAGATGATACAAGCTCACAAAATTCTGTCTCATTTCGAGGAGATGAATCTATCCATAACAGTTCATGCACTCAACTTAGAAGTAGCATGTATCTTTAGAATACCTATAAGCAAAAGCTATAGCAGCTACAGTTCCTTAACAGGCTACAGTCAATAAAACCCCACTTACCAACATTTCAATCTGTTCTGCATTATTTTTATTTATATGACATAAAGTATTTCTTATTTTAAGACTTTATGAAGTGGTATCTTTTAATGATCTTTTATTTGCAATCTCAGTTTTCATTTATAAAAGTTTTAATAAAGAAATTGCTCATATGAATCAATTTGGAGACTTGTGAGATCTGGGTTCAATTGCCAGCTTTCTCTCTCTTGAGACTCCATGTGTGAAACTAGTATTCAGAACACTAATACCATCTAAAGTGAAAAAAAAAAACAACTTGAAACTTTATTTTTTGTAAAACTATTTTATGTACCTACAACAATATATTAGTATTGATACTTTAACAGGTACCTTTCCCGACTGAGGATTTAAAACTTCTTTTGTTATGCTGTTTACTTGCACACTGACTTGATTTGCTGACAACTTCAAAACCAGTGACAGGTACTTACCTTATTCTCCCTCAATGTATAGGATACAGTTGAACTACAGACAGAAGAAAAGTCTCGGCTGCAGCCAAGAAAAATAATGAATGTGATTTTTCTGGTATGATTTTACACCCTGCAAGCAATAGGTGCCTTCCATGTCCTTAGGGAATTTCAAGGAACTTACTGCTTAATTAAAAAGGCATTGGAAAAATATTTTAATAGTCCTTTCAGCAGGGAGCAAGGCATCATCTCTCTAGCTGAATTCTCTACCTACTTGGCTTGTGAGCTGCTGTGCTCCTGCATCTGCAGGCCAGATGAACTGTGTGCTCTGCATGCAGATTAAAGCACTGTTAAAGAGGGGATCTGGGAGGGCTCCTCTCCATCCACAGCAATCCCTTCTCTCCTGGATCAGGCATTCAACAAGGAAGTGGAAGAGATGGCTTTGAACTCTGGAGTCCAAGGGGAATTAAACCTCAGCTCTACACTCCCCGTATGAGAGTCACTACCATCCAGATTACTGTATCAACAGACTGACCTTACTTTCTTGTGTTGCTGTGTTCATTGCAGAGGCTGATCACGTGGAAGTGTATCAGATTTGTTCAAGGCACTGCTACTTAATCATGTCCTCACACCAGGTATCTATCACGTTTTATATCCCCTTCAGAAAGTTATTTTAAAATGTGAGAATTCAAACACATAACAATACTTTAGATACTAACATTTGTTTAAGAAATGTTGTTCAAGTAGAGAGGATATAGTTAAAACTACAGCATCAAATATTTAGATGGGGCTTTAATGGATTTGGGAACAGAAAGTTGTTTCTCAGGACTTGGCAAACAAGTGACTGACAAGAATTTGAAATCTGGCTCTAATGCCTCAGACTCTTTCTCTTTTTCTTCCTTGTGGAGGTATCGGAAATCTCAAGTAGGCAATACAGACGAAGGCATGATTCATAACAAGATCAAGCACAAAGTCCTTGATCTTACCAAGCAATAATCTCATTTTGCACTTGTATTTAATTTAGCCAAGTTCTGTCTATAAAGTTATTCAGTAATAAAAAAATATTTATAAGGATCATGACAAATGAAGTCAGCATCCTCAAAGAAGGCCAGCATAACCTTTTTTTGTCTTGCATCAGACTGAAGTAACTTGGCATGTAAAAAGACACATTCTTCCAACTCAGAAAACGAATGCACTTCAACAATGCCAGATTCAAAAAGAAACAGAATATCAAGACCATGTTGATGCACCAAACCTACAGCCAAAACAAATTGTACATATTTATTGCCTTTGATCATATTTACTGTATTCGAATCAAACAGATCCTGTCAAATGCACATTAACCTGTGAGCATGTGCTATGAGACTACCTTTACCAAGAATCCCAACAGATGTCTTCAGAAGTCTCAAATATTTTGGTCCATTGGATATGAATTCTCCTTTTAAATCAACACGTTATCATAAGAAACAATTATGTAAGGATTGCTTAGGGCTGTACTTAAGGTTGTACTTAAAGTGAGCTATCTAATTTGTACTTCCAGACATAAATTAGGACAAATTAGGCTGCAGTTCAGATACAGGTAGTTGAGAAGAGCGTGACTGGCCACACTCTTTTATTCCCAAACTTGAAAAAAATTTACTCCCTAAGGACAGTTAGATGATAACCAAATACAATACCAAGAGCTACATGTGAATAACACCTATTCTAGAGAATGCTCATTTGGCAATATATTATAATTACAGCCATTCTTGCTTGAAACAGCCACCTTTCTCTGTACTAAAAATCACACATACAGACACAGAATTTGAAGCCCCGAGGTAAAGAAGACGTAAAAACTCTTATGGTTCTGAATGCGAAATGTTACACCTGTCAAGAGATGCATAATTTCGATATCCTAGATTCTGAAAAGATTAGAAAAACCCTATAAGATTGCTATGATGTAAGACAATTCACAATGAAACAAACAAACAAGTCTATATTAATTTCCCAGAAATGTCTTCTCAGGAAGACAAAACATTCCAATTTTGGAAAGACCTAAAATGTTTAATTGGTAGCTAGGACTGGACTTATCAGATAGTGGAGACGAGCACCTCTAAAGAAACATGTAACCTCTAACTAAAGTAATAGAGTAGATAATAAACAGATATTAATCACAAGATGAAATGGTTCTTATGATTTAAGGCTTGCTATCTGACACAGAGCAGCAGTGAAGAATGCCACACTCTACACAAAGAATAAAATTATTATTGAATACAGGCCCTGGATCCCTGCCAGTCTCCCCAAATTGAGATGTATTAACTCTGATTGGATCTGACCGAACAGGGAGTGCTTATTGCTCCTGTTATTTTTTATTGCCTTCCTTCGTGCCACCACAATAATAAATACCTTGTACTACCTAATGCATGCTATGAATATAATAGTGTTTTCCCACTGAATAAATCTTCCAATGCCCAAATCAAAGAAGCACTTACATTCACAAGTGGAGAAAACTACTTCTCAGATAATAACCCACAATAAACCTCGCTTGATTTCTTAACTGAGTCATATGTGGCTATTTTCATTGGAAGTGTCAGAAAAACAACTGACTACTTTACGGATTCAGAAGTATCATGAACTTGGCTGACTCGAATGTTTCAGGGACTATCCTCTACTCACAGTCAATTGCAGTTTGCATAGTACACGCCCCCATGCCTCAGTCCCTAGATAGGCCAAATCCAGTACATATACCCAGTACAAATCCAGTATGACGAGCACAGAACTTCAGCAGCAGTTTCAGCATTAACAACTTTTGTTGAGAAATATAGAAGGAAAGAATGATGTTGATTTCCTTCTAATCTAAAGTAAATTAGGAAGTAAATGGACAAGGGTGAGAAGCAAAATTGGCATTAGAGGCATGAATCTAAAACTCTCTCATCAGAATATGTTCATCTCACTAGGACATTAAAGCAGTAATAGCCACGGTATACAATATATAGAATCATACTGCATTATAATCTTTATATAATAGTCTAGGAGTCAGGACATCTGGCAATAACCAGGAAATCTCACACAGCTTATTAGTTAAAAATCAACTCTTCTCTCCTAGGCAAGTGGTGTAACCACTATGTTGATTGTGGTCGTGCCTATTCTGCCTGAAGCTGTGCAGTTGTAGACCCAAATTTCCAAGATTCATAGGATAAGAAATAAAAATAAATAAAAACTAAAAGCACAAATCTGTAGACAAGTGAGTCTCTGCGCCAAGTATTATGACTCTAACTCGGTGACTTGATACAGTAAAATGCATATAGCACCTAATTATCTTTTTGTGAATCTGCCTGCAGGTTACAGGACTCTTCACACAAAGGCCACGGTATTTGGAATAACACATCTTCACATTTTGATGACTCTTACAAGTCACAGAACAAAGTAAATAAGGCATATCTTTATTGAGAAATTCTTCAGCTTATGAAGATTTGCCATGTCCTATGACCAGAGCTGGGTAAATACAAGAGAAAAAAATTCCACAACTACTACTGGGGAAAACCCCCACTGATTAATAGTGGCACTGCTTGTATTTGCTTAGTTGTAAACTTGGATTTATGGAGGTTTAGTGGGAAAAAGGCTGCAGAGTGAAGAAACTCATAAACATTACCAAAACCAGGTGTTAAATGGGAATAACGCATTTAACAATTGCTTTACTAACAGTTCACACTGAATATCATACATATGATATCCTCATGCTTGTGAACCAATTTTTTTGGGGGGAGGTGGGGCAGGGGGGTAAAAGATGTGCTTCGTGTAGGGTTTGGACTTTTTTTTCTCTCCATGATTTAACTATTCCACATTTTTCTTTGCTTGGCAGGGGTTCATTGAATCACTCTTACGCATGTCCACCTTAAATGAAAGGCTTTTTAAAAGTAAAAGGCCTTGCAGAATATTCTAAAGATACTCATAATGCTCAGCAATGTGCCAAGTTATGTAACCCTTTCTGAAAAATGTTGATACAGTCAAGTCCCTTCGAAGGGAAGGCTTCCTCCCCACATCCCTCAGGAAGAGTCCTGAACACTACCACGGGCAAAACAAGAGATTAGGCTTAGATGCTAAGAGATAATTTAGCTTTGAAGACAGCATGACAACACTGAGTAGTACCACGTAAGGCACCTCTTTCACTCACAGCTTCTCATCCTGTGCATTAGAGAAGAAGACATGATAGTCCAAAAAAAAACTAGAAAGAAAGAAAGAAAGAAAGAAAGAAGACTATTTGGCCATTCTGTGTTTGTAAAGTAGTCAAACAGGATCTGAAAGCTCAGCATCACTGTGATAAAGGGGAGCTGGTTTCTTTTTCACTGGCAGGTTGAGACTTTGTCCCCATCTCTTCGCAATCTTTCCCTCCCTGGCCTGCGCACTAGTCTCACTCCCATGAAAGCAGAGCCAGCTGTTCCTCAGCCAGTAGCTGCTTCTTGCAGCAAATCCGACTTCCAGTGGCGGCCCAGAAGTGCACACACCGTATGTTCTTTGGACATTTATTTACAGTCTTTATCCGATAGATCTGGGCAATTATAAAGACATAATGATAATTTGTGAACAGGAAAAAGGGGCTTCTCCTACTTAAATTTGTCCCACGAGAACAGAATATAAATGCCATCTACTTGTAGTAGGCAATTCATGAACATGCTATCTAAAATACAAACCATGTGAGCAAATACCAGCAACAAAGTAACCAAAACCATAACCTATTTATGGGTTGATTATAACAACAAAAAATGACTACAGATAAGTGATAGGTAATTTGTGAACCAAATAAAGGGCTACGATTCTCACATATAAACTGCTGTCAATGAATAATTTAACCAGCTAGTCAGAGTCATCTATTTATTAAAAAACCTCTTTAGCTCTCTCCAACAGGAGCTGGCAGAATGATATATCTCTACACACAGTGATAATGCCAAGGGAAATCAGTACTTCTGGACATTTTAAATACTGGGTTTGAGTCTCTAGAGCCCCATAGTATCATTTATAACTATGCAGCCCGGTCTTTTGACGTGACCATTCTCATTTGGCAACATTTCAAAGCCACTTTGCCCAGTACAGACGACACAATACAAAAGGCAGTAGCAAATCAACATTTCTGTGTTTAAATTACATAGTAAGACAGCTATGGTTTACATTATTCTTCTTTGTCTTTAAAGATATTCTACATGGAAAATAAATATTCTAGCAGGAATATTTAGCAAGCGTTCTTAGTAACATTAGCATAAATCCCAGAGTGAATATTAGACTCCTTTAAAATTTGCAGCAAAATGTTTCCTGGAAAGACTAGTAATATAAACAAAGTACTCATTCAGCTAGGATTTTCCTAGGTAGGGATCACTGCAAAAGGAGCAGAGAGTAAGTTTATTAATTTCATGGTTTACTGCTTGACTTTTTTAAACAAATGTTCTAGATTGCCATGTTGCTAAGACTGGTGTCTTCCACCACGCACCAGTTTTAGACAGCAGAGTAACTGATGATTGGCCTTGCTTCAAGTCACTTCAAATGACATTACACGGGAGTTTTTCACCAAGTAATTTTTAAAATATGGCCTTAAAGTTTCTTTTCAGAGAGTGCAAATACTATCTTTTCTGAACATCCAAGAAACAGCAACAAGAAACTCTTTTCAGAATATCCTCAAACTAGACACTATACCTAATAATTTGCTTATCCCCTCTAATAAATCAATACATTTTGCAACAGTCCTCTAAATAAGGGCTACTTGCTTGTGTTGCAGCACCCCATTTTCTGAAAAATTCTTTGAAAACCTTTTGATATCGGCAAAGTTTTTAACCATGGGACATCCAGGCATTTAAAGTGAAAGGGAGAAATAAAAGGGATAAAAAAATGGGAGGGGGAAAAAAGGGACAAAAGGGAGGAAAATAAAACCGTGACGTATATAGCACCATTTTGCTTGGATTTTTTTTTTTAATGAAGAATGAAATAAAGTCTTTTAAACTTGAATAGCTGTAAATATGGGGTTGTTCTCTACATTGCTCTACTTTTAACTTTTTATTATAGATGATTTTTAGTTCAGAACTTCTGTGAATGNACCATTTTGCTTGGATTTTTTTTTCTAATGAAGAATGAAATAAAGTCTTTTAAACTTGAATAGCTGTAAATATGGGGTTGTTCTCTAGATTGCTCTACTTTTAACTTTTTATTATAGATGATTTTTAGTTCAGAACTTCTGTGAATGTTTTCCTTGACTTTCCTTTCTGAACCACTGAAAATTGTTTCAGGGATTTCTGCCTGCCTAAAATCAGCAGCACTGTGCTAGCTCTAAGCAACACAAAATGTGCGGAAATTGATATATCCCTTCATTCTGTGTTAGAAGTCAGTGCAGTGAAAGATTCAGATGTGTTTCCAAAGCACTAAAGCATATTCTTGATCTGAGCCGTAGCTGATCCCAGCACATCAGAATCTCCAAGCAGAATGTTGAGTTGGCAAAGGTTTAGGAAATGAAGACTGTTGACACAGCAGATTAATGCATTTGTTTACTTACTCCCAGTCTCTCAAGTGATAATGTATCTGTTCAAGGTTTAATGAAATTAGATTACACTTTTATACTGTCAGGGTTATTCTCCTCTGTAATATTTGTATTCTAACAACAGGGTGGATACACAAGTGAATGGGGCAGGGCGGGAGGGAGAATTTTCTCTTAGCCACTGCCCTTCTGCTTCAAAGAATTGGATTTTTGAGTAACAAAGAGAGCAGAGCATTCATTTATATTCAATCCAGTCTACCTTTCCACTGAATCAGCTTTGTGCATTTTAAAAGACAATTTTTGTAAGAATGTTGTAATGAATTGTAACTACAAAAGTTATGCAGAATACATCTCACATAGCATGGGTTGGATCCATCCTGCTTTGCACTAGGTGTAAATTGCTTACTGCCAGTACTTACATTAGAGTTGAATGCACTTTCCTTTTGGCAGCAGAAAATACCATGACATCTATTATCACTGCGTTGAGTAAAAATGTAATTTAGCACAACTAGTTTGCACATTGTACTGGCATATGATAGACAAGAGGATAATGTAGGTTACAAGGGACATCATCAGGAGGTCTCAAGTCCAGCCTTCTGCTCATGGGACAGCTAGCTATGACATAGACTGTGTTGCTGTCTGGTCTCGAAAGCTTCCAAGGGTGGACACCACACAACCTCTCTGGGAAATCTGATCCACTGCTTGACTGTTGGAGAGAAAAAGTTTTTCTTTATATCCAGTCTGAAACTCTCTGCCTGTTGTGTCTTGTCTTCCCGCCATGCACCACTGGTGTCTCTTGTCTTCCCACCATGCACCAACAGAACCTGCCTCCGTTCTCAACGTAAATTCCCTCTAGATATTTGCAGGCTGTTACTAGGGCCCCTGCTGAAGCCTCCTCTTCTCGAAGATCAATAAGGCCAGCTGCCTCTGCTTCTCTTCCTAGGGCATAGTGCTCCAGCCTCCAACAGAAGGTGGCCCTCCACTGAAATTGCTCCAGTTTATCGACGTCCTTCTTGTGTGGGGGTGAGGCCAAAACTGGATGTGATCTCAAATGTGCTGAATATATGGGGATAACCTCTTCCTTTGATCTATTAGCTATGTCGGGCTATGGCCCAAGACGCTGCTGGCCTTCTTTGCAGCGAGCATATGCTCTTGGATCATGTTCAGCTTGCTGTCTACCAAAGTTTCCAAGTCCTGTCAGTAGTGCTGTTTCCTAGACAGTCAGTGCTCAGCCCTAATCTTTGCATAGAGTTAGTCTTTCCCAGATTTGCAACTTCATATTTGCACCTGTTGAATTTCATGAAGTTCTTGCTAGCCGATCCTTCCAGCATGTCTAGGTCCTTCGGATGAGGGTGCTGTCCTCCAGTGTAACTACTGGTACTCAAGTCTGGTGTAATCTGCATGCTTGATAGAGTCTACTCTGTTACCTCCTCCAGGCCATTGATTAAAAAGTTAAGCAGGACAGTACTCAGCTCCTTACTGCTTGTATACATCCCATTAACAACTACCCTCCAAGCCTGACATCCAAGCAGGTTTTATACGTCCAGTTGTCCTCTTACACAGACCATGCACCCTAATTTGGATATATGAATACTGTGGGAGAGAGTGTTAAAAGTCTTGCGGAAGTTGAGGTACTACTCTCTCCTCATACACAAATCAAGGTATTTTACCACAGAAAGTAATCAGGTTGGTCAGGTGTGATTCATCCTCGGGAAATCCATGCTGAACGTTCTCAATCACCTTATTCTCCATCATGTGCCCACAGAAGTGTGCTTCAAGGAGGTGTGTTCCTTGATTTTAACAGGGACCGAAAGCAGATCAACCTGTTGCTCCCCATATCATTCCTTTGGCTTTTTTTGAAGATGGAGCATTGTGGCAAAAATTTAACTCCAAATTTAACTTGCCACCACTTTTAATAATGCGAGGAAATTAAATCAGAAAAAATACAATAATGACAACCTTTCTCAGTCTGGTAGTAACTGTAAACCCACTCTTCTACCTCTCCTAAACATACACATATTTTATGGTGTTAGGAGCCTGGGGCAGATGACATTGTATACGGGAGTAAGGCTGGACACTGGAGGAATTCAAAACTATTAAACTTGGTCTGCTTCCAAAGTTATTGCTTATTTTCAAAGTTAAGACTGCTGCCTTTTCTGTTATTTACAGAAGCAGTGGTGTTTTCTCAGTAATCTTTTACCACATGAAGTTTAGGGTGCAAACTCAATGCTAACTGCTCCACGGCTTCTACACAAGCAGATAGGACTATGGAGAACTAAGATGCTACATCATTACCAATATAATGAAATTAAAATTATGACCTGCAGCCCAAAGACGGCAAAATACTGCTTCTTCTCAAATCATAAGATTTTAAGTACATTACGCTGTGTAATTTGGTATATCCGGGGATTTTTAAACTACCCTTATGTATTGTAGGTATCGTATTTATATAAAAATATGTGTGGTAATTTCAAAATCTACCAAAAAGGTAATTTTTCTGAAAACTGAATATTAATATTTCTTGGAAAATAAAGCTCAGTACTCACACTCAATTAGACGGGAACAAGGCAGAAGGACTATTAACAAAATCCACCGTGACTCAGTGGATCGGCTATGTCAAGAAAACTCAAGAACACAATAATGTTACTTGGGGTTTTTATCATATGGTTTCATACACTTACAAATCGTGCATTGTCCAAATACATAAAAGCATGTGCTGGAGTCAGACTAAAGATCCAGCTAAGGTTCTAAGATCCCATTTCCATGAATGACCAAAACCAGAGGTACAGAGAAGAATGAAAGCGGAAGGCAAGCATATATCATAAGGAATATAGGAGCGGGATCTTTTTGGCAGCAAGAAGGATGCATAAAAAGAACCTAGAATCTTTACTGAATACAATCTATTAATGAACCAGGAAACCTAAAGTTGTAGATCCCCACTTACTGAATCAAACATAAAAGGTAACATAGTAAGGGAAAATGAAAACTGAAGACAAACAGAATTATGACAAATGACATCATTGTCAGTGCTGCCATTATAACATAAATATCCCACAATGCAGTGATATTGTCTTCATATAAAACCAATTCAGTACATGTTTCTCTAACTCAGTTTCTGTCAGGAGGCCTTTACAATACAAGCAGCATTTAGCATTGGCATGATTTCACTAAAATGCTATGATTTACCAGCCAGCAGGCTGTTTTGACTAGAATTGATCATATCCAAGCACAGTTTTAACCTAGTAAAAGCTTTACATTGCTGTCTGTCTTTCAAGAAGCACAATGAGAAAGCTACAAGGACAATATGCAAAGAAATACTGTATCACACGAATACACCAAATTACTATAAAATTTCTTCAGACTCAAGAGAAGCAGTCTTCTCTGAAAAATGTTTTCATGCTTTCAAGGGAAAATGAAGTCATATATTGAACCACAATGCTCTTTTTTCTTGGTCTCTTCATAAATTATAAGCTATAGAATATATAATTTTCATTAGTAAATCATTAGTAAATTTTAGTCACTGAAAGGATTGATCCAGTTTCTACTCAATCAATGACAACTTTGAAATTTACTTCATTGATTGCAAGATCAAACAAATAGGATTAGGATTGTTTTTTCCTCTTGATGATCAACAGATTCTTTCCCTAAATTTATCATATTTGGTGCCTACTCACTGTGACACAAACTACGCGCATTAAGAAACCATTGCTTTGATGACGTATCCCGTACTAATATGCACACGACTAAGTATTTGAGAACTACCCTAAGTTTTACGCCAAGAGGCTCTAATCATGTTACTCCAATCTAGTATTTCAGTCTTAGCTGGGGACATCCTTGTTCCGCAAAAACAGTTCTCTGACACTCTTGCTATTTTTGAGCAGCTTGACATTTTGAACCAAGAAAGCACTATTTCTAACCGAGGCAATTTTAGGTGGAGGATTATTTTTCTTTCATTGCTAAATGCACATATAACTGGGCAAATAATAAGGTAGGGTGTAAAACTGCATAATGAATGACTTAAAAATGAGATGAAAAGGAAAGGTAATAAAATATTTGTGAGCAGAAGAGTCAGAAATAGCAACAGCAGCAATTGTATTTGCCATTTTTAAAGTTACTTCTACCTCAGAGGATCCTAAACCATCTTATCTTGGGTGAGTTTGTACCCAGAACTACATCAAAAGAGTAAAAGACAGAGAAACTTATGAAGTCTTGTTTGGAGAATTTCCAACCGTTCACTCCCTCAAGAGCATATATGCTTCATACCTTCAAAGACGAATAGGAAACAGACACCAAAATTTGAGTTCACAGGATAATATAAACAAAGACATTGCAAATTGCTGAATTAGTCTACTCAGAAAAGGTAGAAGATAGAGTTAATGCTGTCAAAGAGGAAAAGCTGTTGTTCAAGGTGCACTATACATATTTCATAACTCATTCACAGAACATTAAAACTCACAGACTTCATAAACTTTTGCAGTTAGCACAGCCATGCATAGTTCATACCTGTGGCAAGATAGATGATATGGAAAAGCATGTCCCTGCCCTGCACGACATCCACAACCACATGGGAAAATCGGCTGTTGTCTTCCATGAAGTAAGGAATTGGAATAACTGGTTGAATGACCTCATGCATTAAGAAGAATTTTTGAGCATCTTGAAGATTTCTCTCAGTCAGATTTACATACAAACCCTGGTCCATGGTGCCACACTGGAAACACAGAGAAGTAGCATTACTATATGCATCAATGATAACAACAGATTTGCTCTCTGATTTACAGCACAAGAAAATAAAAACTAAGAGGATATCTTGTAGTGAAACTGTGGAATTCCACTTTCAGGTCTAACTGTCCAAACAGTGATTAAGGAATCTCTGCTTTCCTGAGGCAGTACTACGGAGGCTCCCTAACCAAATAATATGGAAGGGTGCCAGACTGATCACCACAAGTGTGCTATAGTAATATTTCGCTATATCCTATGCTCATAGGGCAGGAAGGAGAAAAACTACCATCCAACAAACGACAGAATTTTCTGACTAGTTTTCTTCATAATTTACACAGACACAGTGCTAAAGACATAACAAATTTTCAAAGGAAATCCCATGTCCTAGCACAGCTAGGGTCTGACAGAAATCCCAGGTGAAAGCACTACGCACAGTTCTAGCAGCTTCTTCAGATTCTGTGTTTACCAGCCAAGAACGGACAGTGCAGAGCTCTAACTATAAAGTGTTATCCATGACAAAGACATTTTTGCTTTGATATTGACCGTATTTTGTATCTGAAAACTGTACTCTCTTACAGGAAAGCATTCGCTAATTGCATGCACAAATTTCAACCTCAAATAAACAAAGCAACATAAGTGGCAGTTAATTTTAGCGTCGTTGTGTTTAAGTCTTCAACTAACTGCTGCTTAGCGCATGTGAATATATTAACATCCACATGTTTACCCATGCATAATTGCGTGAGAAATGTAAAGCAGTACTTCACAACATTTATCAACTATGTCGGTGATGTGAAAGGCATACCTAAGTCATACATTTCTGTTTTATTCTACTATGTCATAAATTATGCCATGAATTACGGCACGAACAAAATAACACAGTGTGCAAAACTCTACCGTTAATTTTTCATTATTGCCACGTTTTCAATCTGAAATTAAGTGAATGTTCCAAATCCACAAATGTTATGAAAAATTCAAGTAAATAAGTTCATAATGAGAGATCATATGATGAAGAAAGACAGTTAAGCAACTGGCAGGAAACAATTCCTTGCTCTGTGAGCACCCTGCAAGTCAGGCCACTGAAAAAAATAAACCACGCCAAAGAAGAATTTCTCTGAATCTATCAAGCAGAAAAAACTCCAGCTGGAACACCCATAGTACACTGAAATACATATGGTCCTTGGTCTTACGATGGAATTTCTCCTGTGTGAAGAGAAAAGCAGCACTCTCTGGAGAAAAACAGTGTTCTTGAAAACTGGGACTCCGACAGTATTCTAATCTGGAAAATATTTCAGTAATATAAACCAGTCTTGGAACTACGATGTCTGATGCAACTATCACTACACTGCAGTAGCCTTCCTTCAAATCACATACTTCTGTCTGTTATTGCTGAGTAGGCGAATACTCTGTGAATAAACCTACTTCTGAGACTACACAAACAGAATTTCTGATATTTTATCATAAGGACTCTACAAAAGAAAAGTCATTCTTTCTGGGAAGGAAACCAGTGACTCAGCCAATGAATATGTATCTTCGTGAAATATGTATTCTAAAGCACCTTCAAGTCACAAAAAATGGTTACGTCTAGCTCTAAGCATTGGACTATCTTCTGGTATACGTCACTGTTGCAGTTACAGAGCCAGAAATCTAACAGAAAGTTCAACGGAATAAAAGATAGCACCTGCAAAAGAACAGAAGTTCGACATCACTAATGACACCTAGAGATCAGTTAATGTCAATTGGCTTCAATACTGTGTTGTAAAAGGCCAATTTACAGCTTTTAACACCAGCATTGGCCTGCAAAGCTGTTGCTCAATGAGATATGATACAGCTGTCGCCACTGTTCTTGTAAATTGGATGAAGCATCAGTCATATTAAAATCAGCCAGACTATCCAAGCAAGAAATTTCTTCAACATCTCAGACTTGACCGGGATTTAGAGATGAGCACCAACAGTACAGTAGAGACCTAAACTGTTTTTACACAGCCATCAGGCTCTCATCTTTGTTTGTGTGTATCATTCTCTCTCACAATAATTACCAACACATTAATACAAGGTTTGTAGAGTGAAGTTAACAACTTTCATCGGACTTGCTCACCTAGTCAGAAAGAAGGTAAGTTTTTACATACAGGCCTTTCTTCAAGCTTTCTCCTTCAAAAATTTAGCCTCACTTAGACCCTCTTACTATCACTATTTTGACAATACACGTATTTCTAAAATATGTAAAAAGCTACATGCAAATATAGCCTGCTTCAGCAACATGGCTTACTTAAACAGTGTCTTGTCATTTGGAGCTAATGCCAGACATGCTATTTAGGAAAGGTAACGTGGCTCTGGCCTGTAATTCAGAGGGAATTCAGTGCTTTATTTTCCTTAATTTGCACAAATCAGGAAGTAATTAATACTACCTACAGTCCCGATGGGTGTTTCGGTTTCATGCTGCAAAGATCTCATGTCTCTTACAAGATAGGGAATGCTGTTACAGGAGCAGCACTGAACTCATGAAATTGCATTGGGATTAAGCGAGGGTGAAAAGTAGATAAAGGTGAATACACTCAAGCGGCTTGGTGAAAAGCTATTGTTGTTAATCACTAAATTAATGCTGTTTCCCCTTCCATTTCCCTTGCTAGAATCACACTCACTGAAATTGTCCTAGTAGGAGCGGTGACTATGCAGAGGAAGAAAACAATGGATACGTGCTTACCTGAAATACCTTTTTCTTTTTGTAGACTGTTCCACTGAGTGACCCACCTCAGACTAATTAGTTTTATGCTGTCAGCCAACTGCAGATTATTACACCCTCTAAGGCTGACAAGTTCAAATGAGGGGCACACCATGTCACAAATTCTTTTAATCAAACTCCTCAGGGAGTGTGGACCACCTTGCACAGGAAAACATACAAAATCCTGACCACTCCTCCTTTACCCCCGCTCCTCCCCTTTCTTTTTTCTGTCAGACAATGTTACCTTTTCAGGTTCTAATAGCACAAATACAACATAAAAGAGAAGAGCGGTTTGATCATACCTCAGCCAGGAATTAATATGACTTTGACAGATAACTATATTGTTTCATTTTGACAGAAGATTGAAGTTAAGCCATTTATTCTCCTACCTTTCAAAGCACATCTGCTTTTCAACCCAGGATAAAATTAAGTATGTTGAAATAAGGGGACCTCTTATGCTCTTTTTTTTTGGTAGTTTTTTTTAGGTCTTCAGCTATAATATGCTGCAAAACTGGACTTATTAACACTGAATCATACAGCACTTTGAAAAAACCTCATGTAAACTAATGTGGTTCTCCCACATATCTGTACCTGAAAATTAGGGTTAGGATTGGGATATGGAAGCCAAGCAGAGCGAGAGTTTTCCTGGTACTTGAAAGGTCCGTTAAAGGCCTGAGTTACGGCACTCAGGTTGAAAACACAAACTGCTGAGGCTGCTATGCTGTTCCTGCAAAAGAAATATAAACATTAACCTAAGTAACAACATTAAGAAGCTCATTTGTTGAAAAATAAATAAAAAGGCAGTAACTATCCAATCCTTCAAGTAATTAACAAAGCAGATACAACCAGCCAGGAGATGGCATCTCAGACAATGATATAAGATGTGGTGATGTAGGCATAGACATTGGATTTAAAATTTTTTTCAGTCTTGCCAAGTAGCTGGTGTGGGAGAAACTCAGAACTTCCTACCTTCCGCTGCTGCTCTAATACAACAAGGCTATACTTCCACACATAATCACATGCATTAAGGACACCTTTCTTCTAGATACAAAGTTCAGGATGAGGTTATTCTCAGGGCTAATTAATGTTTCTTCTATATAGGACAGAAGTAAGAATTTTCTATGTATGGTATGTCTTTAGACCCTATGGAACTCCTGGTTTAAGTCATGGCTTAAGCCCAGCTGGCAACACTTGCTCACTCCTCCCCACCATGGTAGGATGGGGAGGATAATTAGAAGAAAAAGGTAGAACTTAGGGCTTGGGATAAGGACCATTTAATAGGACAATACAAGGAGAGAAGAAATAATAATAACCATAATACTAATGAAAGAATATATGAAATGAGCGATGCACAATGCAACTGCTCACCACCCAGAACCCGATGCCCAGCACGTTTCCAAGCTGCAATCCCCTCTCCTCCGGCCAACCCCTAGTTTATATACTAAGCATGACATCCTATGGTATTGAATAACCCATTGGCTACTTCAGGGTCAGCTATGCTGGCTGTGTCCCCTCCCAGCTTCTTGTGAAAATTAACTCTATCCTAGCCAAACCCAGGACAGTAAGGCAGCTCCACAAAAATCCGGTCTGCCAATAGATGTTATACAGCAATAAGAATGCAAGTTCCATAAACCCATCAAGAGAAAACAACTTGGACTGCATACTTTACAAGATATCCTGTTACAGGAATAAACAGAAGTAAACAGCGGCCAGGCAAAACATAGAATTTCCTGTTCTTGTCTTGAAAATATGATATACATGACAATAAAGTAATTCCGCACAGTGTAAAGAATATAATCCAGTGACTGTGACAGCTCATAATATGGAAAACTGCATTGCTCTCTTCCACAGTTTGAGAAAAAAGGATAGATAATGAAGGTGGCAGTTGCACAAATTTCCAGTGCAGGTAAAAACACTGACAACTGATCCACACAGCATTCTTTTTTTCTTTTTTTTTTATTTCCTTATTTTAAACTTAGCCTGTAATTTACACAAGGCTTAAGAAAGCCTACTACAGAAACTCCAAAATTATGGAAAGAAAATACAGCCCTAGGGGATCAAATCTACCAACAACTGAAAAAAAGAGTCAAGATATATGGATTTAATTAGAAGGGCAAAAGAACAATTTGCTTTCTTATGCTTGTCACTCTTATTTCAAAGAAACCCCAAAACTTGAAGTTTTTTGCTAACAATTTCTGCAGAAACAATTATCATTGGATTTGATAATTCCTTGCCTATCACTAAACGCAGCTCACTAATATTATTAATCATATCAATGTCTTCCTGAATTTCTTGAAGTCCTTAAATGACATTAGACTCAATGCTTATACAGTTTTGGATACTCTAAAAGAAACAAAATCAGCTTCATTATGAAACAGTGGCTATAGCGGGCTTAATAGTCAATGACACATAAGGGGTGCAGGTTTTGCTATTACTCAGTCTTTACTGACAGAAATGCTTCAGTTTTTCCCCCACAAGTATACTGAAGTATATTCACAGTATACTAAAAAAAGCACATAGGGTACAACAAAATCATTGCAATTTTGAAGATATTGAGATTGAAGAATGCTGGATGTGGTTCAGTAATATCTGATGCCGTTACATGAACAGAAAGGAATATGCTGTTCTCACTCATGGGAAACCCTGGCACTTCTCCACCATCAGGCTGCAAGGGCTGAAAGGTGGATCGTATGGGTTGTGCAGATATCTGTAAACAGGTGCTCAGCATGGGGAAGTAATCCTAACTCTACAACATTTCAAGAATGTCCAAAAATTTAGTTACAATATGTGATGGCAGGAACAAATATGATTTAGATGGAGCTATCAAAAAAACCCCACAATCAAAGAGTTGCCATTAATTCCACTTTGAATAGTCCATCTCTGTTGGACAAGGCAGAATGCTGAGCCGTTTGGGAAGAAGGAAGTAGCAGCAAGGTTTCAAATACTGTCTACTTTCATGTGGCAAAGGTAGTCTTACATTAGCGAGCCCATTTTCAGAAGAGCCAAGGTGTGCCGATGGCAGCCCTGATATCCTTACTCAACCTCAGAAACTGTGGAATTTGTAGCACAGGAAATTCCATCATTCCCCAAATTGTCAGGACAGCCCTTCTGAGAGAAGAGAATCATTCCCCTTCCACGGCCAAAGCCCTGTGGATGATCTGGAGCATAATTCTTCTGGTCAGGGTTTCCATGGAAGGAGTGTGTCAAGGCTATTTTGACTTCTCATGAAAGATCACGTCAAACAGCGTATGAGCATGCCAGTTGAGAAATACCCATCTTCTAAGATGGGAACTAGCTAGTAAAGCAGACCAATGAAATTAAAATTATCGATTAAAACGGCATGAAATTTTCTGGTCCCCAGTAGTCCCAAACTCTCTACTATTCTCTTTTAAAAAGTCACATTTAGGCTCACTACCTCACTCCTTTGCAGGAACAACATAAAGCTCATCATTTGATGCCACAAGTCAGGAACTGTCACAGCGTGATGCAAGCAGCCCCTCCCCTAGTCACGCTCACAGCCTGAGGTGCCGGCCCACGACCCTGAGTCTGGAAGATGCCTAGATGTGCTAACAAAGTACTGTACCAAAAGCACGAAAACTAGATTAAGCTCAAATTCATGCTCACTGTCTAGGAATCATAATTAGTTGGCATTCATTTGTGACTGTTTCCACCTGGTTAATAGATATTTATAGAAGGTAGGTATCCAGGTGTTTACAGCAGTCGTAAGGGGCACTGATCTGCCCAAGTACCTTTTAGAATTCTAGGCAAAACTGACTTACATAGCAAGACACCGCACAGAAACCAAAATCTGAAACTCTGTTCCAGTGGTCTGAACACTGGGCTGCACAGCCATAACACCTCGGCTGCTCTCACTGAGCAATATATGAACTTCAGTTGCCATGTTTAAAGTAAGAAAGGACATTTCTGAGATGAATGTCTCTTTTTTCCTAAGAGTTAAGCAATTCTTGATATTAATCTCAGAGCATAGGGAGCTTTTATGCCCATTGAATATTTTAATCTCCAACACATTTTAAGACCAAATCATACATTTTAAAATTTTAACTTGTTGATAGAACAGGTTTAGTTAAAATTAGATGAAGTTCTTGGTTTGACCCTCAAACTCACATGAGTATAGGTTAGGGCTAACTTAAAATACGTATGAGCACTTCCTGTGCTCTTTTGGGTAAGGTGAGCTCTTCCTGACATAGGCAAATTAAATCACTGCAAATTCATGATCATGTCACATTACGATTATAAAATATTTATTTCATAAATACATAATGTATTTATGTATTACAATAGTGTGCAAAATAAAAAATAATGTCTTATAAGAAAGCATGAAAAAGATGACTGAATAGTCTTAAATCCAACTGGCTCCCTGCTGTAAGGAAATACTAAGAATTCTTCCTTCTTTCACACGCCTGCAACATTTAAGTGAGAAGCATCTGGAACTGACACTTGTTCACAAGAGAACAATGGACTGGGCAAAACAGCAGTTTGAATTTATAATATTTACTTGGCATATGCAGAAGAGAGCAGCTCAGAAGCTTTAGATCTTACTGTCACTAACAGCAAGAAAATGAAATATATCATGGAATTTACTTACACATTAGTGGTAAAAATCCCATAGATCAAGTCCAATTCTGGCAGGAAGAAAGTGCTTTGTAGTTCATTATAGTAAAATGGAATTTCTCCAGGACGAGAGCAGTTCAGTCGAGCTTTCATGAAGGTAGTCCAGGTATCCTCCAGCACAAACTTGCCACCAATATCATTTTTGCACACTCGAGCAGCACGAGAGAAGACTGTTTTCCCACAGTCATGTTCAACCGCATTCTCCCGGAAGAAGAAGTAGGTAAAGTTTCCAATGTCATAAGATGACACAAAATTTGGCTCTGAAAATAACAGAAGAAAATATTATTTATTGCCTTCTTGTGAAATATGCTGTCATATTAACATGGAATTTCTATTTATCTTCAAGCATTGGATTTAGAAAAACACACCTTTTATTACCCTTGCAGGGAACTGGCCCCATGGCACCTGAGCAGACCAGCCCACGTCCAGCCAAGATCACGAGCTACATTAACGTGACTAGGCAGAGTCTTTGCTCTGGGTGTCTATCGCACATGACCGTGCTGGGCAGCCCTGGCCCAGCTCATTGTGTTCTACTGTCAAAAGCATCACTGCTTTTTGAAAAAAGCGTTTTTCCTCTCCACGTATAGGCATAGTATATTCTTACAATGTAATTGCTTTACCTGTTGTTTTAGCTCTGTTTCTGCTTTGCCACCATGCCATTACTCCAGATTAGCAGAGTAACGGATGGTAACTAAGTGTGACTAAGAATGTGCTCAGAGGCTGTAATGAAAAGAAGGAGAACTCTACACAAGAACATTTGACGGTAAGATAATCACAGTTTCAGCCCTATCTTGCTTAAAGCTTTTGATAGCATTACAGGTTTGGTTTTTTTCTTTTTTAGAAAAACTTACTAAAAACTGGTCAAAGAAACTGACGGTGATGCAGGAGAAATTAGATAATGAAAAAAAATAATCTAGAAAACAACAGATGGCAATATTTCTTAAAAGAAAAAAAAAAGGAAACAGTGGATACCAAAGACAACAATTTCCCATAAGGATTACTGAAACTGAGAAGAGTCCACAACTTTAAGAAAGACTGACGACCTGATGAGTTCTTAAAGGAAAGACAAATTTGATACACAGATTCGTGTAGAAGAGCCCTCCTTGTATAAGGAACCATTATAGAATAGTGGTACTCGTGAGAAACAAGCAAAATTTTTAATTCCCAATTTTTATTCTAAAATGGGAAAACAAAGAAACAAACAAAACTCTCAAAAACATCTATTGTGAGGAAACACTCCAAACAAATTTAATAGGTGAACATTTCTTGACAGCACTATCATATGGAAAAAACCTGCTGTAATTGAATCTAAGCATTTTGCAGGAACACCTCAAACCTGCCAAAATTTTTGAGCGGAACTAGAAAGACAAGCAAGTTGGCATTTCCATCCAGCAGTCCAAACTCTGTCAGACAACACTTCTCCAAAGACAGCCCAGCTCCCAGCTTACGTGGCGTCTTGTGCTGCTTCTCTCTCTGTCTGCTGTGCTGAGAGTCTCCAGGGCACTTTTTCTGGCAGCAATGGTCATCAGCTGCCTAGGATATTTGAAGCTGAGCAGATATGATAGCTCTCTTATTTTTCCCTGTAACTTGTGCTCATTATCATATTGAGTACTTCCTTGAGACCAGTCTGTAACACACCAGATTTTCCCCACCCTCAGATCTCCACAGGTGTGTCGTCCGAAGATAGCAACCAAATGCATTTGAGGAGAACTCGAGCTCTCATACGTTACACAGTACCAGTGCACTTATGTCTTTAAGAAAAAAAAAAAGGCAAAATAATGTAGTTTGATAGGACTTCTAATAGCAATAAAGGTAAAATCGGACTGACAGTATACAAAGAGCTAAACTACTAGTAACATTTTCCCTATTAGAACCTCATACTTTCATTCCAAATGTGTACAACTTTCATTACAATAGAGATTTTGCTTCAAAGGCTTCAAAAACCTTTAAACTTTATTACTAGTGTTTATTTGTAGAAATAATTCTTAGTTACTCATGAGCTCTCATTCTTTAAATATAACTTGTATACTGTTAGACATTTACACACTAAACACCGAAATTGGAGAAAGATCAAAAAAAGACCTTACTTTTAAACTTTGTTAATCTTTTCTTTTAAAAATGTGCACATTTTCTGAATAGGTAACAAGGTAGAATGATATATAAGATTTAATTACAAGTGTTAATGCTATGATGACAAAAATATGTGGTTAAAAATCACAAAATTATATACTGTCACATTCTAGACAGGTTAGAGAGTTTTGGCAGGCATGAAATACTAAACATATATCCAGAGATATTTGCATGTAAAGGGTTTTTTTTCTTATTATAAAACCCAATTATGTTTCATTTATTCTCAATACACATCAACGTTTTCAGCTCCATGGAACAAACTTGTATTTATTTAAGTAAAACATAATGGAAATAAAATCTTTTTAGAAATAACAGGCTAACTAAAAGAAAGAACTCACTGTCCCTCATTAACCAACTTAAATTTATATCCATGTCACATCTAGCCAACAGTTCTCTTAATCTGTAATGTACTTTCTTCCCTCAGTCTACACAATATCCTTTCAGATTCTTCTTATACTCATGGAAGGAACTACTGTCTGTGGAGGAAAGAAAAAGCATTCACTGGTTTGAGTGTAACCTGGGCTGCTTATACACCGTACTAAGGTTGGGTCTTACTTAAAGTAATATCCCCTAAAAGTAGGCATCAGGAAAAACAATCCACCTGAAATGGCATGAAAAACGTAAAATTTTCCAACTATGCGTTTGACTTTTTGTAGCCTACAACTCTGCCTGCTCTTTGAAAAAGAGCTCTTGACTGATATAAAAAGATTCTGCTTGTGCAGCATCAGTTTGATTCACCCACAAAACCATCCTGTACAACCATTAAACACAGAGGTCCTGTCTTGCAATGAGGCCTCATGATGCTGCTTCTCGCCGGAGGCCTACCGATACAAAAAGGTCTCTACATTAGCACAATAGGATATCACCACAGAGCCAAAAACACTACTAGAAGCACTCAGAGTGTGTAGAATAATGAATTACAAATAAAATCTTCACAAACTGTAAGAATAAAAATCATATGAACTGCATTCAGAATGTTCCTAGGGTTCTTGAAATATCCATGTCAATCTTTCAAGAGACAATACTTTAAAGTTGCACTGATAACCATAATGCATTTGTAAATAAAAACTAGTATTCCTATTTCATGGATTTGAAGCAGAGAAACAATATATGCATCTGCAAACACCTATGCATATACTTTTCTGATTATGAACTGATGAAAATGTGACCTGCTGTTGAAACCTGTGATAACTGTTTTCATTTGCATGAAATGTAATAATCTCAGAGCTACCTCTGAGAATTCTGCGGGTATGGAAGGATTATCATGTCAGACTTTATTTATTTCATTTTCTCTCTGGGAAAAGTGAACTGAATCACTTCAAAGCTTCAAAGGAAAAAGGAGATTCCCATCTAGGAAAAATTAGTTCATAAGTTTCCAAACATTGTACTGTGAACTGCTATTTGTTGACACAGAGGCCTCCCCATAAGAGTTTTTAATGCAGCAAATTAAGTGACTTTCCTGCTGAATTTGCAAATGGTTCTGGAAGGGTAAATGCATCTCACTTGCGAATTATTAGATCAACACGCACAAGGATTCTGATACGTGACAGGATACATCTAGTATGGAACAACATGAGAATGTCAACCTGTAATAATGTCATGAGTATTTTGTATGACCTTTATAGGTTTTTATATATTCAGTTTATGGATGCATCGGGCTGACTAGACTTTCCCAAACTAAATAGAACTAATGGAACCAGAAAAGCAAGAAAATGAGCTTGTCAAGGTGACATGACAAAGATCTCCAGCGTACAACATGGAGCAGTGCTACACAGATGCAGAAACCCATGCACTGAAAGCACTAGATGGCTAGTTAGCATTGCCTCTGGGCAACACACTGTAGTGTGCTATTTCTGAAGTTTGCTTACTCATCAGAAAGCCTGGGAATCTCTACAGTGTCCTTCATAAAGCAGCATGACTATCCTGCAAGGATGTTTCCTCACAGACTCTTCTAAGTTATTGAAAAAAAAAAATGACTAACTGTAGGAAGTAAAGATCGTGTTTCAGTCTGAAGTAATCTAATTGTTTTTTTAAAGGTTGGAGACAAATCTATATTTTCCAGGGAGTACGGTCTCTTTTCTTAATGAGAAGGCACTTACTAGGAAGAGACAGTGCTTCCCTTTAGATTATTCTCCCTTTCCCCCTGCTCAGGGAACTCTGAGACCAAAGAGACCAAGTCCATACTCACTGCCAGACTGGACACATGTTGATGCTGTCTGACGGTGTCAACCGCTCCTGTAGGGACTGGCTGCAGCTCTGCCACGCAGCACACGCTGATGCTGCAGCCCAGAGAATGGCATTCTTGCAACATGAAAGCAAGGGTGTGCTGTATGTCCTGGGAGGCAGCATAAGGACAGACCGGGGGGGATTCAGGAGTGCAAAGCTTACTGGGAACGGAATAGGGCACTCTGGAAGGCAGAAGGAGCTAAATGGTGCAACCCCATCTTATAACTTATAACTTATAACTAAAACAGTGTATAAAGCAAACTTCTCCCTGAACAACATCCAGGTTTTCACCAGGAAAGCAGTAGCCGGAGTTGTCCAAAACAAGGCTGGGAAGTGAGCCAACAATTAAGCAATACGGATGACCCAGAGCGTCATGCATAAGCTTATTTCCTGGACCTTTTTTGTTTAGTGGTGTAGATGTAGTCTGAGTGAGTAAAAGGACGAGAGGAACTGTACAGAAATTTCTCCGGTAAGAGCAATGGGAAACGGGAGCCTGAGAGAGCTCTGTGAGAGCATCTGAGCCAATCCTGACCTCTTCTTGCTTCCTGAGCTTTGGAGCAAGAAAGTTGGCTTTTGCTCTTTACTCTTTAAAACTCCACATCCTCTGAAGTAGACTAATATGATTTAATTTACCTAGTTAGGGAATGCTACTGTTCCCAGAGTGAATCAAATTACAGGGAATGACCTGTCTTTCTTCCTGGGAGTAACAGAAATTAACCTTAAGGTTTATAAGGTCCAAAGCCTACTCTGGGGAAGAAAGAGCTGTGATTTCCACTGACTCTCCCTGCGAGAAGTCACTGCTCACATCTCAAATGCGATGCATTCATAGACCCAGTCAAAAGCGAAATAAGCCGCAGAAATGTGAAAAGGAATCTAAAATTAGAAGTTTGTCATATCTAGACACAGATCAGGTTATATATATATATACACACAAAATAAGGCACACACATATGCATGTATAATATTTTCAAAATCTTAGAAGTCTAGATACCAGTCTAATGCTGAACGATACCTGTCTGGAGCTTGTTCATTGACTTCAGTAGATCAATGAATCACACTCTCATACTGCTGGCCTCTAACGACTCATTTCTTCCAAATATTTGTATTTAGCCAAATACTTAATGGCATTAAATCCTAGGAAGATGTCTTTGAGTCTTTCTGAATAAGGTTCAACCTCTAGTGAGAAATGCTGTCCAAAATTGAAGTTTAAAACAACGGAAAGAATTTAAGCCAAATGTGCCTGTCTTCTTTATTTTATTTCACCTTACTGACATAATGAATGAAGTCTGTTTCCTAGTTGCATTTTGCCATCCCTGTACATTCATTAGGTATGTTCATTTACTGTAGCCCTCTGCAGCTGTTGGAAAACAGTATAGATCTATGCTGAACAATGCATCACTGCTCATGAATGTTTAAGGACAAATCTTAATAAAAGAGTAAAATTTTCCTGCAGTATTAAGCATCTTAAAAGTAATATGTAACTTGTATTCATCACAGTTATATTCATCCTCAGGAGCTGAACTGTAAAATGTTAAGTCCTGGTTTAAAACTGGCAGAAATCAGTTTATTAAAAGTTATTTTTCCTCTGCATTTCATAATGATCTAGGAGACATGCTTAAAATGTTAGTCTGTCGTAACATAGCTGGCTACCAGTCTGTTTTGCCTACTATTTCTTCTGCAATGCCTTGGTTCTCCATGATTTCTTTTACATTCTTTTCCTTTTGCTAAACTGAAGATTTTATGGGTATGGAAGAGTAAGGACTGCTAAATACACTAAAACTGTGTATGCTAGATATTTTTTCCAATCTTCTCTTACATTGCTGATAGATTTTATAATACAATTCAGTATAATCATAAAAGTGGATACACTCATTAGATATCACATTTTACTGATCTAGTCTAATAAATTCTGAAATGCAATTATTTCTTTTCTGAAAAATAGTTTTCAAATATGGTATTACAAAATCCCTTGTTCTATTGCTTGTTGTTTATTTCAAGTACATCTCCTTCATTTTCAAGGTAAAGTGTTCTTACATGGCATAATATTTTGCAATTTATAATAATCATTTTGCTGATGCAAATTTGCCAATGTCAAATTTAGTGACAGAAACCATTCTCTACCTCTGATCTAATACCTACTCAAGTCCGTGGGAGTCCCATCTGGAGTTCAGTGGATTTTGTGTCACCTATATTCAGCAGATAGACACCTTGCATAGCAGTATATTGGGGGAGGGGCAAGGATAAAAAATACAGAGGACTACCTTAATTCACTCAGAACCTCTAGAGGTTTGGGCTATAGAAATCTATCAATAGATGAAGAAGTGTGGATGGTTACTTAAAACTCTTTATCCAGATTTCCACATACCCAAGAACAAAAAATACTAGCCTTCTTTAAGCAGATTTTGCCAACCAGCAAGGCATGGTATGAAAAGAAAACCCAATTATGATGGTTTACCCATTTGTCTCCGAACATTTGGATGTCTTTTTTTTTTTTTCTCTGATCTACTTTTCAGGGAGGGAGATGATCAAAGGGCTTTCCCTGCAGACCTGGTCCTCTTTTCTCCCTTTTTTTTTTTGAGTTTGTTTTTTTGTTGGGTGTTTTTTATAACAGAAAGGAAAACATTATTCACTTTCATAATCATTCCCTTTCCCTTTCACCTTACGGCTTGGTATGTCTGCTACTGAAATTCTGTCTCTGCCTCCAGTATTTCTGCCCTCCTTTCTTTAGTGAATGCCATTTTTCGTATGTTCATGTTCCCTGAAATGCATCCCTTTTTCTACCTTCCTCTGGCTGAGATGTCTTTCATTTTAAAATTCTTTAATTCTCTCTGGCTCACTGTGTATTACAGTTTTCTACAGCATTAATAAGGCTGATGCTCCTGTCACATCTCTCTGTTGCTGGGCACAGATGCTCTGTTTGTAGGGGTGCCTTTGTTCCTTCCTCGTTCAGCCTCTCCAATTGGCACCTGACATGAGCAGGCTAGATGAGATATAAAAGAAAAGGCTGAGTCCTCAGTAGTCTCCTAGTCTTTTCATAATGGAAGGTGGACCTTGCTGTTTTACCTAGGGTAGGTAAGAAGAAAAAAAATCCCACCTTCATGGGAAGTGCTGCCTATCTCTACCATGTGGGTTCTGCGGTTGGGTCACGAGAACCCCATGCAATGCTACAGGCTTGGGAAAGAGTGACTGGAAAGCTGCATGGTGGAAAAAGACCTAGGGGTGTTGGTCAACAGACGGCTGAATATGAGCTAGCAGTGTGCCCAGGTGCCCAAGGCCAACAGCATCCTGTCTTGTATCAGAAGTAGTGTGGACAGCAGGACTAGGGAAGTGATCATCCTGTACTCGGCACTGGTGAGGCCACATCTGTGTTCAGTTTGGGGCCCCTCACTACAAGACAGACATTCAGGTGCTGGAGCATGGCCAAAGAAGAGCAACAAAGCTGATGAAGGGTCTAGAGCACAAGTCTTATGAGGAGCAGCTGAGGGAGCTGAGGGATCGTTTAGCCTGGAGAAAAGGAGGCTCTCTACAACTATCCGAAAAGTTGTAGTGAGGTGGGGGTCAGTCTCTTCTCCCAGGTAACAAGCAATAGGACAAGAGGAAATGGCATTAAGTTGTGCCAGGGGAGGTTTAGATTAAATATTAGGAAAATTTTCTTCACCAAAAGGGTTGCCAAGCATTGGAACAGGCTGCCCAGGGCCGTGGTTGTATCGCCACCCCTGGAGGTATTTAAAAGACGTGGAGATGCGTTGCTTAGGGACATGGTTAAGTGGTGGACTTGGCAGTGCTAGGTTAACGGTTGGACTCAATGATTTTGAGGGTTTTTTTTCGCTGCTACTCCAACTCAAAAAACGAGCACTGCCACTACACCAACTCCGATAACAGGCACTGCAGCTGTGCCAACGCCGACAACAAGCACTGCCACTACTCCAACTCTGACACCAATGGGCACCACAGCTACGTCAACCTCAGCAACAGTCAATATCACCACTCCTACTCAACCCAAACCGGTATCAGTCACCCTGTAACCAGGAAGAAATACCGAAATAAAAGCAGTTTGCATAGTGAAGGAAGACAGAGATGTTTCTCAAGCAGGGTCATTGTAGGAGGAAGAGTCAGAACCAGAGGTAATCATCCACTCCTTATCTCTGAAGGAATTGTGGAATATGAGAAAAGACTTTAGCTGTGAAGGTGAAGGTGAGCCTGTGAAGGTGAGCCACCTATCACCTGGTTGCTCTGATGCTGGGATAACAGGGTTGATACCATGGACTTTGACGGTAGAGAAGCTAAGCAGTTGGGAACCCTGGTCAGAGATGGAGGCACTGATAATGTGCTTGGGAAAAAGACAAATGCTCTCAGTCTCTGGAGGTGACTCTTGTCAGTCATAAAGGGCAGGTATCCCTTTAAGGATGATATTGTATGCCGCATGAGGAAATAGACCGCCATGGAAAAAGGTATTAAGTACCTGACAGAATTAGCTGTGCGAGAGGTGATTTATAGTGACTGGCAGGTGATTATAGACTCTGATGAAACGCCATGCAATCAAAGTATGTTGCAGAAGGTGGTGCAGAATGCACCATTGATTTATGCTCACACTTTGTTAACATTGGTCTGGGGAGGAGATGCCGAGACACCAGCTATGAGTGTATGGCCAACAAAATGCAGCAGTATGAAAATGGTCTCTCTCCTACCCTACAGGCCTGCATCTCAGCCATGGAAAAACTGACTAAGGAATTCAAGACCTTATTTGAAAAACTTTGACAAACTGTCCAGGATGGAGAATAGATCCTACTCTCCCCCTTTATGGGCTGTATTGGAGCCATTAAGGGAAGACACCCTCCTATGAGACCTGCTCAAGAGAAACAGAACACACCACGAGATGCCCTGTGGTTTCTTTTGCATGATTATGGAGAGAACATGAGGTGGGATGGAAAACGTACTGCTACCCTACAGGCATGAGTACATGAGTTACAAGGTAAAACAGGTGATCAACAGAGCTTTGTGGTATGGGGGGTGGTGGTTGAAATATAAATATGGGGAGGCTTGGCATATCAGTTATAATACACTTCCTCAAACCTGCCAGGGCAAACACTTCGTGCTTACAATGGTGGAAGCAAGCACGGGATGGCTGGAAATGTAATTTGTGCTCCATGCCACTGCCTGGAACACTATTCTGGGCCTTTTAAAGCAAATCTTGTGATGACACGGCACTTCAGAAAGAATTGAGTCAGACAACAGCACTAATTTCAAAAGCAATCTTATAGACAACTGGGCCTAAGAACATGGCATCGAGTGGGTATAAAACATCCCCTATCATGCACCAACCTCCAGAAAAAATGAATGATACAATGGACTGTTAAAAACTACCCTGAAACCAATGGGTGGTGGAACCTTTAAAAAGTGGGATAAGGATTTGGTGCAAGCTACCTGGTTAGTTAATACCAGGGGATCCATCAATTGAGCTGCCCCTGCTCAGTCAGACCTTTTACATACTGTAGAAGGGGAAAAAGTCCCTTGTTGGGGAAAACTGAGGTTTCCTGCTTCAGGCAAAGGCAAACCCGTTTGTGGGATTGTTTTCGCTCAAGGACCTGGATGTACTTGGGGGGTGAGGCTGAAGGATGGCGAAGTCCGATGCATACCTCAAGAGAATCTAATTTTGGGTGAGAATACTTAATTTTGCCAAGCTAGCTTAGTCGGTAGAGCATGGGACTTTTAATCCTAGGGTCATGGGTTGGAGCCCCATGTATGTTAATTGAAACATAATACTAATTGTTCAGTAAGTGTCTTTCAGAATAACATCATGGTGATGAAACCGGAGCTAGCTTCACCAAGTGGTGTCCTGTCACCTACTCGATGTTGACATCTGTAACTCATAACCCATGGGCACAAATCATGACAACTTCCATACCATCTCTGTCTCTCTGAGAGACTGCAATGATAGATGGAAATCAGCAATCATTAACTACATGAACTTAATGGACTTTTGTGTAGAAAGATAAATCATAATTTAGCGATATCTCCATATATATTTGAGGGTAAAAAAGCAGCAGTGACCTGAGCAAGATGCAAATGGTATGCAATAAGGGCAGAATGTCCTGGTTTGTGCTAGGACAGAACCAATTTTCTTTTAAGTAATTTTACTTTACATTTAAGTTTCTTCTAAGAGACTGTACTCTCTAAAATTAACTGCATGTTTTTTCAGACAGTGTCTGCTTCTAGTAGTGGTAATGCTTGATGTTTATCGTGATTGCTGGAGTAACAGTATGAATGGTACACAGAAAGGTTCTTGCTTATACTTATAGGAATTCCTATAGAAACCAAGGTAATGGCTTGGTTCTGCAAAACTTCTTACAGGCTAGAAATGAAAGGGTGGAAAAGGAGTCAGACTTGTGACCCTCCTGCGGGGAGAAGCGGGTCAGACAGATGACCCAGAACTGACCAGATAAGTATTCTGTCCCATACGCATCATACTCAGTATAAAGTTGAGGGGACATGAGAGTCAAGCTCTCTTCTTTTACAGCCAGCATCCAAAGAGGGCTCTGTCCATTCTTCTGCCTTCGATCCCAAACCATGCATTCCTGAATCCAGTTCTTGTCCGTTGCCGAGTCCAGTCTGGGACTTTCCCAATGCCTACCCTGAAGCATCCGAGGTGGCATCAGGGGAGCTCGATACTGGTTTTGTATATATTTGTACATGTTCCATTATTTCCCATTAATATTATTATACTTTTTTTCATTGTTGTTGTTTCATTAACGCTGGTTTTTTCCAACCCGTAAGTCTCTCTCCCTTTTCTTTTTCCCTTCCCCTTCTGAGAATGGAAAGGATTAATAGAGAGTATCTCTCATCTGTTTAATAGCCAGCCCAGCTTTAAACCTGAAAGCTATTCTTTTTATGAAATACTACAAAGGTAATTTTAAAATGTTCTAGCAACCTGCTGCCCTTTACTGACCTGAGCAGTTGGGTGAAGCTCAAGGTCTTGCTTACTGCTTTGGTCAGGAGAACAAATCAATGGAAGAGCTGTTCACTTCAGACATAATCCTCAATATGCGCTGTATTGCTTCAAATAATTTCTCTCAGGCACAGAAGTACTTGAACACAGACTCAGAAAGAAAGAGAAAGGAGGGTAGGTAGTAGAACAATAAGGCTTAAAGAATAAGACCCCTAGCATTCTATGATTCTAAGTTACTGCTAAGCAGCCTTTCTACCTTTTTTATTTGTTTGTGCATATATATATTTAGTTGTGTAACTTCAAGCATTACTTTTTTCTCTACATAAGAAAAGAGAAGGTCAAAACAAGATATCAAGAGAGGCAGAGGTGGGTTCTCTCTTTCACATTTTCAGGTTTACTACGCTGCAGCCAGCTGGGCTGTTGGATGGGAAGAGCCCTGGTTTCCAGTAGTTGTTAACTCATCTAGGTGATCATGTCCCTCTTGATTGATAATAACAACAGAGTTACAGAGTACTGACAGGGTTAGCAAGAAAGGTGAGGGTAACACGAGGTCTGTCTCTTCACTGTCAGTGAATAAATTCTTTGCGAGCAACCCGACCTGTAGAACTGTTGAACTATGGTAAACGTTCAAGTTGTAGCACATAGCACTAGTCTGGTCCTTCAATGTCATCTCCTCACAGAGAATGGCAGAATCTCTGCATGGTGATGACTGTGGTCAAAAACCTGCTCACTGCATTTGGGCCAGCTGCATTTAATGTTTTCTGTAGAAGCACCAGCAAGACAGAAATACACTCCACAAGCAGAGCATTAATTTCTTTTTGTAGAAGAGGAGGGAAATCCTGAGGTAGAAAAAATTATAACTGGCAATCGTATTCAGAGAGAATCAAGAGCTGAACAGATTACTACTCTTAACGTTAAAAGAGAGCAAGTTCAATAACTGCCTCCAGGTGCTTCTTTCCTTCATCACTGAAGATGACATGATGGTTTACACTCTAAATTTTTTCAAAATAGGAAAAACTTTCAGGATGTGGGCAGATACCTGTAACATTTGCCTAACGGTTCTGACTGCCATTAAAAACTGTCAAAATAGACAAAATTCAGGGTAGTCAAATTTCTATTATTGTTAACAGGTTGTCTAGTGGGTAAACAAACAGAGTATTCAGAGACGCTCTAAGATGGCTTCACAATAACTAGCTCCAGTCAAAAACAGAATTTCTGTGTTGTCCATGTTGCTGTATTGTCCACCTACCTTTCTGGATCAGTGCTTGCTCAGGATCTTTATGCTTCACATGTCATGGCGTCACTGAACTTTTCTTTTTCCTTTCTGTTATACACTCACAGTATATTCCTGTAGCTTACTTTTACACATATCCTGAATAAATCGTATTTTTAATCAAGTTATCCCAACCCTTCATCACCCCAGAAAATTGAGTGTTGTCTGCGTTAGGAAAATGATAATACAGAAATGAAAGTTCACTGACTTCTCTGTACTCTATTAAGGTTAAGTACCTGATCAGAATGATGCTCAGTAACATATGCTGAAAATAACTGCTACCTTAACTATTCAGCTGATGTGGATTGCTTCCAGACCTATGAAGCCCCCACTGGAAGGCAGGACCTGATAATAAACACAGGACTCTGAACCTGAATGAACGGGGAAGCTCAGACAGTCCATCAACTTATATTTATTTGCAATATCTGTGATTCCAGAAGCTGAAAACACAGCATGGTGATAGGAGATCTCACCCCAGCCACATGACACATCAGCTCCATTTTCCCCTCCCACACTGTATATCGTGGTTTGTGCGATTACAGACTTTCTGACAATTAAGATTAGGAACAAGCTTTCTTCTGTGATGAAGATTCAGAGCTTCCCATATCAAGATCCTTCACCACAAGTTACAGTGAACACTGACAGCAGACTGTTTAAGCATATGGGCACGTCTCTTTGGCCTGAATGATGGCACTGAAAACGCCTGAATGCACCGACAAGTGTGCTAGCCATTAAAATCAACGATGTCTTTATTGCGTAGCAATAACACAAGGAGCAAAATAATCAGCTGCGTTTTCTAGTACTGCCGTCACTCTCAGAGACGGCTTGAGTTGGTGCAATGTGATTTGCAGGGTAGAAAATCTAAGTGATAAAAAACATTGCGACTCTGAGGGAAAAACTTACCTTAAATTGGAAACATTCACAGACACACGTGCTTGTGCACGCACACCTAAAAGCAAGCTGAATTACAGTAACCGTCAGCCACTGCTGCTGAACAGATACTGACCAGGAAACTACCATTCCGGCTGATGCCTTACTTTTCTTGCAGGATTATCTGTGTTACTTGCTTACTGAAATCAGCAAAATCTTCACTTCCATCCAAGCACTAAGAAACTAATGCAGTTTCTTGACACTGAGTCACGTACGAGCAGGCAAATTGACATAAGAGCAGATGAATCCCCAACTCTTAACTACCCCAGAAGACATTTCCTCTCCCTTTCACGTAGGTAACTGGCCTGCTTCCAGCCTTTTATTGATCTGCTTGAACTGGCTCCAATTACAAAACTCATGTTGTTCTTCCTCCCCAAAGTTAAGAGCTACACTTTTCTGACAACTTAATTCTAAACAGTTTTGAGGCAGAAGAATGAGCTCTAATGGAGAAAGTATAGGTGCAGCTGAAGCTTTAAATAGACAAAATGTAAATACACTGTATCTGATTAATTAGAGGACTCTAGGTGGAAATTTTAGTGTGCCCTTTGGCATAAAATACGTCCAGTTACACCGAAAATTCAGTGTGAAGAATTTTTTCCCTTTGACAGAAACACCCAGGTGTGGCACAGAATTTAGTTCCAACACCACCGCTGTGTGAACAGAAGATGCCTGAACAGGGATATCTATACAAAGAGTTCATTGTTCCTCTCACATTTCTTTTGCACTGCTATAATTCTGTTATATTCTATGTAGGTTGGTTTTGTTTTGTTAATTAATTTTACAAAATCAGATGACTTTCAGAGAAGCTCACAAATTTCTCCAAGCTACCTCTGATGGCTTCTTTGTACAAGGAAATACACACAATTCAGCATTCAGATTATGTGAGAACTGAAAAATTCAAAATAAAGTCTGTCACTTGCAGCTGACCTTCTGAAGGCAGAAGGGTTACAATTGTACTGAATTTCAAACATGAGAATAATCCCGTCATAATTTGAAACGCACTGCAGGAATAGCGACTGTTGTGTCACATAGCGTGAGTTATGAAAATATGGGTTTTTTTTCTACTGGGACAAGCATGGGCAAACTATTATATACATAATTTCAAATTTTATGTTAAATAATAATTTTCATTTTACAAGAATCTGCTTCTTTTTTGTAATACATAAAACGGCAACTGGCCCTGTTACATCTCAGGAATACCTATCTGTTTACAGCTTCTCCCAGCTAGAAATCATCATCGGGTGATTAACATCCATGACACAGGAGTCATTGCTACAATACAATTTTATGATAGGTTTTGCAGACTAGTCCCTGCCCTGTGGCTATAAGTGTCAAAAACATCAGTCTGCCACCTAAGAGGCTTGAAAGCGCAACTTTTTCTGCTTGTCAAGGCTGGGACCTGCAGGCAAAGCGAGGAGAATTCAGTCCATTTTAAACTGCTTATTTTCTGCCTTAGGTTTTTGAAGGACTCAACAAAAGAACACTCAAGGCAAGCTACCGATCTTGGCTGACTCAGCTTTGCCATCTAAGTGCGCCTGAGAGATATAGTACAGCTCATCCCTATGCCTGCAAACATCCCTTAAGTGCACATCTACAAACTGCAACTGTATTAATGAAATGCCATAACACTTTAACTAGTAAAATAAAAAAAAATGTATTATGCAAAATAATTTTAAAACAAGATAAGCAATACTCTAAAAACATTCAAATTCTTAGAATGGAATTTCAAGATCGTGAATATGGAGAACATGGGTTAAAAAGAGATTAGTCACATGGTCCATCAGCACTCACCATTCAGCCACTTGGAGTTGTACTGGGCAGTGCGGAGAGGAGGAAGGGCCCCCAGACTGCGATAAATCGCAGGATCCCTTCCTGGAAAATCCATCGCTGTAGCAGCATATAATTCCCCACTGGAAGTGAGAAGAGCGGTGGAGTTGTGCTGAGGACTGTAAGGACAACGAGCCATGCCACTGATTTGATCGTGTATCTCTGTCAAATTACTTAACTGTAAAAGAGTGAGAAAAAGGGATTAAATTGACCTGAAAACTATTATTTCAGCCAAGATGCATCAATCTGAGCAAAATCCTATTATAAACACCAGTTATCTGCTTTGGTATTGTACAACAGTAATGAGCTGAACTGTGCATCAGTCTGAAACTGTATCACACAGAAAGTTTTACTGTAGTGTTGTCTGATCTTGCCTCTGCCACTTTGGTATGTAAACATGCAAGTTAATCATTAGCCAGCATGCCTAAAATGTTTTATATTAGAAACGACTCAAAAATTCATTATCTCTACACAGACTGTTATCACGAAAAAGAAAAACAGATCTGATTGCCAGAATCAGCGAAGGTATTCACCACAGCAAGTGGTCAGACGATGAAAGAAAAATAATCTATTTGTTTTGTTGGTGTGTTCCATGAAAGAATCTCACATGAAAAATGAGATTAAAAAAAAGGAGCTTTCCAGTTCAGCAGAACTGTTTCTCACATTTAGTAGCCCTAATACTTTCAGCCATAAACCACAGTATGATGTTAATAAGTTATTTGAAAATAAAGCTACAACAGGCTTAAATATAGTAAATGTCCCAAGGAATTTTCTGGTGATGCTGGTATTCTTTGTATTTAAAACCCTGTCCCCTCCTGAAATAAATAGCCAGATTAGTCCAAACAGTGACATTTTGATTTTTATTATGACTATTATTGATCCTTAATGGACTCTCTGTCTTTGATACACATAAATTACAGCTAGGGTTTTTTCCAGAATTGGCATGACCGATTTTCTCAACCAAGATTTCTCATTCTCGCCAGTCAGAAATCGCTAATGAAGGTACTCGCATCTTCTCCAGAACTATACATACACAGCATGCAGCTACCCAACTGCATTTTATAACTAAATCAGTTGATGCCAACCAAACTTGACAGAGTGGCAGAAGTCTTAGAAATGCTTAAGGTTCATGAAAACTGGCACGTGGGAGGACGTGAGCTGCTCATAGCTGTGCTCTCTCCCACAGCTGAGGAACAGACTGCAGAAAGAGATCATCGGTTAACTCTCCTCTTTGGCCTGCCCGTAGCCAGATCAGCCTTTTACACATCAGCTCACCCGTCAGTACGCAAATAGCCTGGACTCAACCACAGCACGCTCTGCCTTTTAGTCTGCTGGCTCAGAACAGACTCGAGCTGGTGGGGCAAAACATTTAACTCATACCGTCCGATTGGTGCAGATAGGAGTGAATGCGTTGGTTCCACAGGTAAAGAGATGGTTGCCTCCAACAAGAAGCACTCGAATGTAGTTCTGGCATTCCTCCTGCCATGCAGAAAAGAAAGACTATATTCACAGATACTTCAAAGGACAGGGGAGACTAATTACAATTTGCTTCCCATGGTAATGTGTCCACATATAAATATTTAGAGCAATAAGGCTTGAGCATACCTGATGTGTTAGAAATCACGATATACATAGATTTCCTAACTCCAACACGTGCATCCATCAATCTTTGTGCGAAGTTCTTAATAGGATAACTAGACCTGTTCAGTACTGAAGGTTTCATCTAAGTGTATATTTCAAAGTTTTACCCAAACTCTGAAGTGATAGATGCTGACTTAAACAATATACTGCTGTCTCAACAGTTCAGATGCTGTTTTCAAAGACAGATCAGGCCAAGGGAGGAAGTTGGGAGGAAAACAGCAGAAAGAACAGGTTGTCAGTAACATGAATATGTTGAAAACAGTACAAATAAAATCCTTCAGATGTTCAGATGCAGATTTCTCACTACTAGTTTCATAACTTGCACAATATGTTTTATTATAAGCATCTACGTTTCTGTTGCTTTGAAGTTTCTCAAGAAATTTCATTTCTTCAATACATAGATGGTCACCCGTGAGGAATGATTTTACATGTTTTTCACCCCATTAGGATGTGGGAAGGCTTTAATTTCTCTCATTTCAGAAGCTAGAAACCAACAGCAATTTCAACTGTTTATATGCAGACAGAAAGCCTTTTTCTGCAATACTAGAAATCTCCCAGAACATCATGTAGGAAAGACTCAAAACCTCCTCCTGCAAAAATCAATGTCCCTATCTAATAAAATGAATGAAAACAACAATATGCTTGGATAAATCAGTTTCCTGGAACCTTCCATTTGAATGCTCTCTAGCATTCATTCACAACATGGTCTCATGTAAAGCATTGAAAAAACTTGTGAAAACACAGCTATGCAATTCTAACAGATGTTAAGTGGAATCATGTAAGTAAATCCATGAAATAGTAATGGTGCAGAAGTCCCATTATATGGCCTACAGTTACATTAAATGTATTGCTTGTTTATCTTGAAAATAGGCTCTCATCCTGGAAGACGAGAAATATAATCCCAAATAAATTCAACAGGCACAAAATAGACTGTAAAGCAAGATGGGCAAATTACTTCAAAGATCTCTGAGAAAACTCAGAATTTATTTTTACCTTTCCTCATACAAAATAAAGTTTAAAAAACCCCATACCTCCCCGGTCCATAAAATTTCAGAAAAAAACCCCACTTCTTTGAAAAGATACCTCCCAAAACTACATTTGCATTAGTCTGTCATGAAAATGTAGCTTTTAAACGCTTCTCTTTGAGCCGTTAAATGTAAGCGTCAAATATCTTAGAATTAAGATTTGATTCCCATTGGGTAAAAATACAACATATTTATCTTGAACTTACCGAAACAATCATCTTAATATTATTTCAACAAAACAGAAGCTAATATGCAACCATGTAACAGAGATGGACAGTGCAGCAACCCTTTAAAAAAGTAATTATTTCACTTCTAGGCCATTTCACTGTTGCAGGTGGTTTTAACTACACACAAAAAAGAGGCAATTCTTCCTCTTTTTTGTGGGAAGGGTGCTCAGGGAGGTTCATAGAATATAACACAGTAATTTATTCTTCGGGACGCTTCCATCCTGCCCTTTGCAGCAACCCATGGAATGTAAGTGTAGGAAAAATAAGTGGGTACTGACATTACAAGCCATCCAACCTCTCCTCTTCATATTGCAGAGCTCTCTAAATAGTGTCATTGCCAAATTACTTGCATGCTGACCACCCACTCTTTCTTTTCAAAAATAATGCTATTTTTTTAAACTCTGACATTCTTGGGATTCACAAGATTCTTCTCTGTAGTGTTCCCAAGTCCTGTGCCAACTTCACAACAATCCATACTGCACCAGGGCAAATAAGATATCTCATATCAAATTTTTTGGGGGTACATAGCACAACAAAATTAAAAACTGAAACAAAGGCTTTTACAGTTGGCAATTTTCTTCATACAACAAATCCGTAACAGTACAAAACAAATGAAAAAAAAATAGTCATGAATGTAACAATCACCACCCAAAAACATATTGAAAAAGGACTCCATTATTTAGTCATTTGAATTGTTCAGAGTCACTTTCCTAGCTCTGGAGTCAAGCTCAGCTGGTTCATTTTTTAGATGTGCAAANAGGAAAAATAAGTGGGTACTGACATTACAAGCCATCCAACCTCTCCTCTTCATATTGCAGAGCTCTCTAAATAGTGTCATTGCCAAATTACTTGCATGCTGACCACCCACTCTTTCTTTTCAAAAATAATGCTATTTTTTTAAACTCTGACATTCTTGGGATTCACAAGATTCTTCTCTGTAGTGTTCCCAAGTCCTGTGCCAACTTCACAACAATCCATACTGCACCAGGGCAAATAAGATATCTCATATCAAATTTTTTGGGGGTACATAGCACAACAAAATTAAAAACTGAAACAAAGGCTTTTACAGTTGGTGATTTTCTTCATACAACAAATCCGTAACAGTACAAAACAAATTAAAAAAAATTAGTCATGAATGTAACAATCACCACCCAAAAACATGTTGAAAAAGGACTCCATTATTTAGTCATTTGAATTGTTCAGAGTCACTTTCCTAGCTCTGGAGTCAAGCTCAGCTGGTTCATTTTTTAGATGTGCAAAAAAGATACGTGTGTTGCGGCAGCAGCATTGGTGAATGCAAAGGACTTCAAAACCAAGGGGTTTTTTTAGTTTGGAGAGTGGTGGTAGGTTTGGTGGCCATCTTTTATGTAGTCTTATTCTCTATTGCATCTTGGCCTCTAAGTCATGTGCTTTCCTATTCTCCTATAGAAACACCTCTGAAAGAAAGAAATGCATTTAGCGAGTACTTTCTACTTTTATATCAGCATACTTGAAACAAAATACAACTATTGGCAACAATTCAGCAGCCAATAAGGCTAGGTTGCTACTCCAGTTTAAGGGCAACGACAGTTCAAGGGTAATCTGGCTGCATATGGTTATCCATTTGCAGCAATGTTTCTTGTATAGGCTAACATTTAAAACACACCTGTGCTTAATATTTTAATACTTTTATTGAAAGTTCAGATGCTAACAGACACAGCCATTAGAAACTTAAATAAGCAAGGGATAAGAGACGACTTTAATTATATATATATTTTAATTTTTCTTTGGTTTATTGTATATTTGCCATGGTATTTATATTTTTCCTTTGTAATGGTCCCTACCACAAGTGCCAGTCTGAATGGCCAAATTTATTCTCTTAACCACATGTGGTGTTTTAGACTTCTAAATGCTAACGCATGCTGGCCACAAGGACATCATTTTGTCTGGCTTGCTCCTGGAGCCACTAGTTATTTTAAGCAACAGCTTAAATTGGTGGATAAATATCTGAAGTCTCAGTAACAAACATCAGCCTTCAAAAGTCAAGCGTGCATTATACTGTCAAATGTGACAGATGTCCCTATATATTTTCCCCTTCAGCTCTTTTCCCTCATTGGCTTCTAAAGCATAAACCTCAGAAAAACAACTACTGCCAACAGCTAGAGGCAAAAATTCTGTGCAGCTTCTTTCTCAAGAATAACAACAAAAAAAAAAGGAGTTGTGTTTAACTGACCATTATCTCAAAACTACTACTTGCTTCAGGGTTCAAAGCTGGCTTCTGGTTTCAGGGCACTCCATCAGCAAACTGACCTTTAATTTTGCCACCTGAACTCATTGCCCCCATGCTACTCGGTGGGCAGCAGAGCTTCAAGAAAAACGAGGATTTGAATGAATAACTTACCCATAGCCATCCTTGTAATCCTCATCTCTCATTCGCCACAGTCTGGGCTGGCCTTGTGTATTTTGTCTCCAATCTTTCCTGTCCCTTCTCTACAGTCACACATGTGTCTGCCCTGAAATCTGAAGTCACCCTGATAAATGTTATAGAAATGCAACGCCCCAGCACGTCTCCAGTTTGGGCTGGATCTATTTATACAACAACAAGCTAGCAAGCAGTCTTTCTGATAACAGTAATTAGAATTGTGTCTCTCCTAGGAAGAGGGACAATTCACTGTAGCACTAGAATTAATTCCTCCTGATGTGATAATTTTCATTTTTTCCAAGGGAATGCTTTTGTGGTTTGACTAGGAAGAGGAACACACCACAGATCAGGTGCTTTCCTCATCTGCATGCATAAGTCCTCCTTATACAGAGAGTACAGTGACCTTGTTTTAGTCTTGGACATAAGGCAATGAAAGACAAAGATCATTAGGCTGTCCTTTCTCTGGCCTTAAATGTATCCTTTGATTTTGACCTCAATCACAACAGCGAAAGCAAAAGAGGCATGAAAAGTTCAAAAACATAGTTTTCGTTCCAGCTGAGTAGGTTGCCTCAGTCAGTATCTCCGCATTCTCCAGCAACTCCTACATGAAGCTTTCAGGCCACAAAGTCTGCACACCAAAAAAAAAAGCCCTATGGTAACAATAAGAAAAGAACTATTTCCTCCCAGGATTACCTTCAAATGTAATGAAATATAAGGACTGTACTTCTCTTCTAGATTGTGAGGAACAAGGCTATGGATACAAATGAAACACTAACTCTTTATCCAACTAATAACAATACTAAGAAAAAATCTGTGATGGGTCTGTGGCGCGGGGTGCCCCCCAGAACACCTCCTGCCTTCCTCACTGACTCCCGGTACCTGCACAGGTGTTTCTCTCACCTCCCCCTCCTCCCTCTGCTGCAGGTCTCCACCACCACTCCTTTGTCCCCTCCTTAAATACGTTATGGCAGAGGCCCATCTGTTGTCTCTCAATGGCCCGGCCTCAGCCCGAGGCGGGGCAGCCTTGGAGCTGGGGGAGCTTCGAGCAGCTTCTGACAGGGGCCACCCGCCTATGTAGCCCCCTCCCCTGCTACCAAAGCCCCACCACACAGACCCAACACGCAATCTAAAAGGTCGTTATTATATTAGCGTATATACTATTTTACAGTGACAGCATAGCTTCCAATCACCAGTTTCTTCAAAAGGGTGTGACGAGCATGAATGAAAATCTGCACGTATGTACTATATTAAGGTTCACTCTTAAACGCATTTCACCAGTGGTGAGTAACTCTCCTAGCAAAATTATTTAACAGCAACATATGCTTCTGCATTGTTGAATTGAATGTGGGTTTTACACTACAAACAGTATTGCAAACATAATATTCAAAAGTACACTACTATAGCCTCAAATTTACCATAACTTTCATCCATCATGTTAGATCACAGTCACTGCACTGTTGATCAATGCAACCTGTCATATACTAATGTCACTTGAGCATGCTCTCTTACCTCAGAGTACTGTCATCTGAAAACTAAGGATGAAGGCTTGAGGGATATATTACATGAAGAAGCATAAATCTTCCAGGGAGAAATTACAACTTACAAAACGAAACATTTGCTTAAAGTATGAGGTCCCAGAAGTTCTTTCTTTTCTCTCCACAAACTGACAAGTAAGATTGTAGATCAGAACACTTGCTAGGTGCTATTTCTGCCATTAAAGCCTTCACACACCGCTTCAGTCACCAGAGTTTGTCTACTCAAGTTAGAAATCTTTAAGTAAAATTTAAACCATTTCTTTCCTCTAGGTATTAATACCTTCTATACACCCAGCAAATCCTGCACCTTAATAGCAACTGACCAGTAACTCCTAAATACATGTTTCCCATAGTGGGATGGAAAGAAAGGGAAAGGAGAAGGACAAAGAAGGCAACACCATTCTTAATGCCTTTTCCCAGTACTATAAACTATTTTCTACAGTGAAACGTGTTCCTCCATAAAGACAATCATCTTCCATGCATGAAGCTTTACACTGCACATTCACTACACTTGGTTTTTTTTTCCAAGGAATTCTGTCTTTTTCTCTCTTCATGGTATAAAACGGCCTTGCTTCTGAAGTGAGGCCATTCCTCCTGTTTAATCTCAAACAGAAATGGATAGGCCGAGGGTACTCTGCAACATTATTTTCCAGGACTTAGTAAAAAAAGCTGGAAATGAATCCTTTAATGGAAGAACTTTGAAAAGTCAGCGATTAGACGGACTGACATCTAATGGACTGGAAGAGACTCCTCCTCTACTACATGGTAGAAGCATTTGGAATACGTTTTTGAATCTTTGGGTGTTTTTTGAGTTTTGCACATCAATAACATATGTTGACATGTTCAACCGAATGTGGCTCCTGAAAGCAAGTGTGCTCTTCTGTAGTTATCACTCTTGATGTGTTTTCCCTTTAGGTTTTAACTCAATTAACCTTAATCACTAAACAGTATAATAATTACAAACATAGATTGCGTGCATTTCTAACTGTCTTTTTAATTAATTTGATAACTAGCTTCAGCTTAGGACAGACACTAAAGAACACAGCATCCATACAGGTTCCATCTTAGCCTTGCACTTACTTGTTCTGAATTAAAGAAATTGTAGTTGGCCAGATAAGGAATTGTTTCCGAATACTAAAAATATATCAATACCCATGTCTAAGAAGTTACTGAATTTTACATTATTTTCTTCATAGCGCCAGTAGATATGAAATATAAATGTTCCTAAAATTG
Source organism: Steatornis caripensis (assembly GCA_013398225.1). Lineage (NCBI taxonomy): Eukaryota > Metazoa > Chordata > Aves > Caprimulgiformes > Steatornithidae > Steatornis > Steatornis caripensis. The sequence goes on from VZSC01000562.1 coordinate 129,480, forward strand.
CATCTAATACACAGGGAAATAAATTGAGAAGTTTACATAGTAATTACACAGATATTTGGGATTTACGACACTGAAAATGAAGTGAGAATACAGCCCATTACATATGACATATTGTACAGTCAAAACAGTAAATTGTTGGAAACCCAAGTTCTTGATCATTTCAGAAAAGAACCACGTGACCGTCCCTCTCACCCCCCACTCACTGTATTGGTTTTTATTCCTTCGCTTCTACATCAGTGTCAGACTCCTTTCCTACAACTCTCTTTGGGAAGGGAGACCGTAAAAATGTATAAGGTAGAGATTTACACACTGAATTACACCTGCTATTAACATATACGTTTTATTAAAGCAGAACAGCTGTCTCATACTTACCTTTGATTTGCCTTTACTGTAACAGGCTCTTTTAGTAGCTTCATCGCATTGCCATTCCACTGCCTGCAATCAACAGGAATTAGTTAGAAATGCAGGTAACACAGAAATATAAACCTCAGAGCTATCTAGGCCCATGCTTGAGAGGCTTCATGCACAGTGATGATTAGCTGTGGGTGATTGTATCTGTAACTGCCTTACAAGCTTCTTCTCCTTAGAAACGTAGTTTTGCTGCTGATGGTTTCTCAGTGTCTTAATCCGAAGTGAAGCCGGCCATTCCCATGATTCACTGTACCTTACCACTACAGGAGAAATAACCACAATCAAATTCGATGCTATTTAGCCACTTCCGTATGAGTCTTATTAAGGTAAGCAGTAACAGAGAGAAAGGCTGATCTTCTCTCCCCAGCAGAGTTGGGCTGCATCACCACAGCATCTGAGGTCAGCTCTGCAGAGAGACCTTGTGCCGCAGGAAAATGTGCCCTGTTGCTGTTTTTGCAGTATTTATCTCAAGCATCAAATGGAGATTTTAGTTTCTCAAGGTATGACTGCAGCACTAATCGGAATCACTAAAGCATCCATTGAGAGAAAGGAGCAATGGGCAGACACGTACGAGACAACAGTGAAACGGAGCCCTGCAAAGCAGAAGCAGTTTGTCCTCAGTTTTGAGCTGTGTCTCTGCTTCAACAGATTTATGCCAGGACTTCAACGCCTACTCCGCATTACTATAGTTTCACTGCATGAGTTAACTCCAATTACTTTCATATTTATCACTCAACAGCTATGACTTCCGAGCTCTGTTGTTCAGTGGAGCAGGTTGTATGCTTGGTGTTTATATGCCAATACAAGTACATATTTCCATGCCTGTACATGCTGTGTAGCCAGAGCACATTTTAAATCACTCCGCATTCTTTCACCTCAACAATGCGCATCCATGTGGTCTTCAGATAAAAAAGCCACAAAGCACTATATGTCTTATCAGGAAGAACTGAGATTTCTAAACTAACTTCTGCTGCTTAATTATTGAAATGGTGGCTTTTTAATTTTTATTTACCAGGAAATAATGAAAGCCCATTCATTCAGATTTAATATAGGTAATTTTTTGTACCTGTCTTTTAATGAAGACTATATTAATATCAAGTAGACTCCACAATTAATAAAAATAATAGGGTGAAAGTCTATTTAAACTGAAGGGGAAAATGCTTTCAGAGTATACTATGCAGTACTCTGATTTGTGTTTCAACAAGCCCAAGAACGAGCTTTTTCATTTCAAGGTAAAAAAAAGACCTATAAAAACTAATGCCATTGCTTCTCTTTCTCCACCCCAAACCTTCCCGTTTACAGTGTTTGCTTTTGCAGATGAACAACCACAGCATATTGGGAAATATATGGAAAACTTCTGGAAGAATCCACGTGTGAATGACCCTAGTGTTTATAACAAACTGCATCTAGCAGCATGAAAGAAATCTCATACTGAGTTAGATAAAAAAGCATCAATGTGTTAGACAAAAAAAAGCAGCAATGACTTAACTCTTTTGACTCTATAATGCAGAAAGCTATTTATGTCCGTAACAGAGATCACAGTACAAGACTGCTCTTGGATGACCAACCTAAGTTCCTTATCAATCCATCAGGACACTTCAAACCTATACGTTATATGGTGCTGGATACAAGTATCTGATAATGAATATATTATCTCTAAACAACACAAAAATTTTCAAATGCCTAGAGAAACACCAGATTTACCAGTAGGAGGTCAGAGTAGAAAGATTTAGTGGAATATGGGTGCTTAAAAGGAAGGTTCGAAGGAAAGTTCTTTCCAAAACTGAACTGAGACGAATATGCCAAGCATGAACAGCAGGAAGTAAGACAGAAAGATTGGGTTAAATATAAAATGTTTATCAACAAATCAATTTTCAGTGACAAAATACTCAGCTTGCAATTGGCTCAAAGTCCACAGTAAAAGAGTAATTTGAAGGAGAAGGATGTGAAATGCAAAAATCACACAATGTCATAAATCAATCAAACGAAGTACATTTCTCAGGCACTGAAAGTTTTGGAAAAGAAAATCAACAGACTTTGGAGACGGGAAATTCAGAAGCCAAAAGCGACAGTTCTTCAAGGTTTGCACAAAATCTGAGAAAAGCGTACAACGCATCTCTGCAAGCAGGTCATGGTTGGAAAATCTGGGAACTCCAAGGGCTTAATAATGCAAGTAAAATTTAGGGCAAGTCAGGCAGAAGCTTTATTAACTCTGATCATAGTGAGAGAACATTGGGACATCACATCCCCCTCCGCTCCCCTGTTCTCTGCCAAGCGATCACAGAGACCCAGCCTATATACTGGTTTCAGAAAGAAAGAAAGAGGTAAAGAAAAGCAATCTTTTCAATGTTAGCAAAGCCTGGTATCCATCCCATGCGGGACAGATTCCTTAAGCGGCTTGCTAGCTGCCACACATCTAAGAAGGAAGCAAACAGTAAATAACGTGACAATATAGAGACATGGCTCTTGATGGACCTTGTAGAAGTGGCACACCCAGTATTACTTTAGCTGAGAAGTGGTGAGTTGGAAACGATCACAGACTGTTAGGTGTTAGTCAAATGCTCTTTTAGTAAGGATGAGTGTCTTAGCCAGACCTCTCAAATCATAAATATTAATAATTTTACCATCACATCACAAAACCACTAATACCATTATTAGCATAACTGAAAATAAACTTTCTTCTCTTTCTTTGACATCTATGAAATGCATAGATTTAAATAAATATATTAAACACTGAAATATTATGTAATATTTCTGGATACCATAGTTAACAGCAGATGCAAGAACCCAAATAAAATAAAGTACTGTAACTATATAGAAATACATACGCTTGTAAGCTAACCAAATGGCAAACTCTCTGGGAAAACCCTGTTCACGACAACATGTGCCAAAGGAGTATTATTGTCTGGACAAGAAATAAGCACAGACACACTGGTGACAAAGCTAAGTGTCATCTTTGAAATCAAGTGTACTTATAGTCCATTAGCCCTGGGTTCCACTGCTGGAGGAGACAACAACAGAGCAGGCTGAAAGTGAAGTATATTACAAAGGAATCTGAAGAGAGCTGAGCAGTTCAAACTGTTGTACTTTGGTCCCTAAGGCTCCCACATAGTTCAGTAATGTATATCTATCTCCTATTGCTGATTAAATGAAAAGAACAGGTATAGACAAATATTTCTATATATAGCTAATCTTTTTCTTCTAATCTTCAGCAAATTTGAGGAAGTTTCCCACAAAACAGGAATTCAGATATTCAACACAGCCTACCGGTAATATACAGGGTGGAGACTGGTGGAAAACTCCTCAAGTTAAATGTCATTTCAATGTGGAAAAAAGAGGAGAAAAATGCACCCTGAATCTTCAGCGCATAAAGACAAAACAAAATGTCCCAACAGAATAATAGCAATGTGGATTTTGTCAGCAGAAGATTAAGACACTAAAGTTTTAATTCTGAAAGACCAGATGGACACATACGGATTGTGTTATTTTAGAAACCAAGTGCAAAACCAGGTTTACTTCAAGATGTTATTGTTAACCACTGTTTCCATTAAATCGACATATTCTCCTGCTTGATAACATGTGTTAATATTTCCACGAAGTTCAGATAAGCAGTGTAAAAATTATAAGCATACCATGTTGGATATTTGATTCACTACGAAGGCCTACACAGCTAAAGTTTATCCAGTTAGGATCTTTTCTTTCCTGCATTTTTTAATAACAAGTTCCAATTTTCACATGGCAAAACACAACCTTCAGCATTCTGTGTACTGTTTTTAATTAATATTATAATTCTACTTCAGCTGGCAACAAAATTCATTGAACCCAATTATAGTTATTCAAGTTTGTTCACCCTGGGGAAAGAAGAAGAAACAGGGATTTTGAATGTTAGTGCTAGAGAAAATAATGATGGGTAAGACATCGGCTACTGCTATGCATCTCCACAAAGAACGTACCACGTAGGTTAAGGAGTACAGTTTAAGGTAGCACATCAGTCTGCTTCTGATAGCAAGCTGAGACTATTTACAGTGGCATGGCTTTTACAAATCCTGCTATCAAAATGGTCTTTCAAGCACCTCTATAAATTGAATGCCTCGGCTAAGTTTGTTTCTAATTTCCCAATCTTCAACATAATGATGTTCTAGTAGACGTCAATAAATCTTAATTATGTAACAGCCACCAGCAGAGCAGCGCAAAATGTTTGCAGTGAGATTTTTAGTCCTGTGAAAGTCAGCGTGGCCAACTCTAAAGACTGAATTCGACAGCTACAACTTGAACTTGACCAAGTGTAGTCCGATGAGGAAGGCACAGTTCCCTTTTGAGGACATATTGTTTTCCTCAGTGGAAAAAACCAAAAATACACAAACCACAAAGCACCACACAGATCTGACAGAAAATCAGACTGAACAGAGAGATAGATTTGGTGCACACTTAACTCTAAGTTTGAACTCAAGTTTCAAACTGATGGCAGGCATCTTTCTGCAAAAGCTCAATTGTAAATAACTGTATCAGTGTTTTAAACATTACACCATTGATATTTGTAAAGCGCTTCAAAAACTTCAGATTAAGTCCCTCCTGGCATTTTCAGGCGGTAGTAGGAGGAGAAAAACTCCAGCCAGAGAAGAATCAAATTCCAACTCAAGCTATATAATGAAACTACTGTCTCCAAAATAAAGAAAAATATAGATACAACACCCATCTATGTTGAGTTAAAAATTACAGTATTAAAACTAATCATCTTCTTTGGAACAACAAATATATTTCAGTAACTTCTTTGTTTGGATGAACGGTAAGAGTCTTGCTTAGAAGTTAAACTATTGTATCTTCAGCAGGCAAACTAAATAAATGCAAAGAAATTAGCTCCAATGGAAACCAAATTAAAATCTCCAATCTAAACTGATTTACCCAAATACATTAGAAGAACACTAAAAGAGAATCAGGGAAAGTGTAGAAGCAGTGAATCATATTCACATGTCCCTCTCATTTTAGAAATAACTGTCAAGGGTTTCTCTTCATGCCCAATATGCAGCAACAAAGTAAGTCCCCAGGCAAGACATCTGGAGGTTCCTTCCAGCCTAAATTATTCTATGATTTTCCAGAAAAAATACAAAATACGGAAGGGCAAAAAAATAAAAACCTTAAGTAATTAACTTTAATACAGCCCCTTTCTACAGTTATAACTTTAATCAGTAAATGCAGATAGGAAATTTGAACGCAATCAAGAAAGGGTTGGTGAAGCAGAATGTGTTAGGTGAGATATGTATTAGTTGTACCCATAGGTCAACAAAAAGCACGTGGCTTTCACCTACAGTGGAAGCTGCACATGTAACCGAGTACAATGAGGTCCCCTGGAAAAACTATGCTCCTATAGCTGCACAGCTACTCAAAACATATACATGTAGACAGGTACACACTCATATGTATTTTTATATATTAACTTTGAACTGTAGAAACAGAATGTACTATTAGATTTCATAGAGAAAGAAGTTAATAAGTCAAGAACCAAAAAACGAACAGAACAGTATTCCAAACAGATGGTCCAGTACTTCTTAGGCAGATGGCTCTGCTAATTAGATACTGGCAAAAATAACATCCAAGAAAATGGTTTAATTACACAATGCCAAAAATTTAACAACTACATGATATTTCCTTTTTTCTTTTTCATTATCTGCTTGCTTTCATCCCTTGTATCATGTATTTAAACAATACTCTGGGGAGATGGAGTATAATGGCAATAATCATAATAATATATGTCAACAAATACGAGTAATATCGCCTTATTGTTCTCATCAGTCCAGCAACGGAATGGATTCAAAATGTAGGGACTTGTTTGGCAAGGATGTCTTGCAGCCTGCCTAATCATCTCTCAATGAACATGGATGCTGGAGTCCAAAAGCTGAATTTAAAGAAACCATAAAGAAAGTGTCAGGATTGTAATTGCAAAGAGAGAATGCAGCCACAGAGAAGTATGACAGCACGACATTAGCAGCAGTTAGCAGCCACAGAGTTAGCGATGGTTTTGATGTTTACTAGAAATTTTAAGGCATGCTTTGGGATACTGACATTCTTCCTTCCAGCAAATATGTAAAGCCACTTAAGAAAGATTTATACCTCTCCTTACTTCGGAGGAACCATTTTTTTGGCTTTCCACAGAGTCACAACCCCTCGTCCTTGTAGCCGTTATTGCTGGAGCTGCCTATCTTGCCAACAGGCTCCCGACAAACAGTCAGCTTCAGAAAACGGTTATCCTCTGTAGGAAAAACTAGAGTAAAATACTAAAAAGGGTCTTCCCTTTAACACAGCTTTCTCTTTTGGCTCACCAAAACCGAAAAGATGGGGTTTGGGGACTAAAGGCATCCTGGTTAGGCTATCATACAAAGTGATAGGCCAGCAGCTCATACTAGAAGTCCAACACCATATGGACAACGTTACTAATTGGCTACAGCCAGTGCAGTATCTTGCTACTAATTACCACATGTAACAGCCAGTTCTCCTGGGAATAACACTATGTGTGTTTTCATTTGTGCAGCACCAGCTTTTACTGTTCATTCACAGTTAGAAAATTATAGTTTCTTATAAAGCAAGCAGCATGAAATATATGAAAATAAACATCAAATCATGCTCAAATTTTCCAGGCTTTGGAATTCAATAAGAACTGAGATCCCCTGATAGATATATAATTTCATACTTAAACCAAGTAATATATGAAGCTTTATATGGCTTCAAAGAGCTGATGTCAACTGAATGTTATTTCAAATATACTTGCCTGAATTGTATAAAAAAAAGTGAGAAGTACATATCCTGCCAATTAATGAAGTAGCCAAAGTTTTAATTAGCTTATTTTATTGACTACACAAATAAATAGTTGTTGAAAATTGGCAGAACTAATATGATTAAATTAAAAGAAAAAATTAAGCATATTAGAGAAGAATTGAGAGTTACTAAGACTTTCTCAGACCCTCAGTGTTGGGCTACTCCACTGACTTTAACGACACAAGACTTTGCCCAAGACTGAAATTTCACAAATGCCATGTACCCATCCACCTGTGCATTCCCTTCTTTGCCTTCTGCAAAGATTTCTAAATGCCACAAAGGATCCATTTTGTTTATATTTAACAGAGAGAAGTTTATAGAGTAAAATGCAGTTCCGAACCTGGAAGGTAGCAACTCAAAACTTGAGTTATGTTCGTAACTAGGGTTTTTAGTCCTACTCTCAGAGAGTTATTAAAAAAAAAAAACCAGAACTGTTGCACTCTGACTTTCAAAGTTTTGAACATTCCAATCTGGCATTTTGAGGCTTTTACAGTTTTTATGGACATTTAAAAATTGAATGCAGGATTGTGTTGAAGAGATAAAACAACAAAATGTTCTTGCATTACCAAACTTGGCAGCCATTCAGCAGGTAGCAATGAGATTTCATAACATGTTTTTAATGCACATTCTGAAATTATACTACATATAGTAAATCTAATGTATTGAATAAATTAAATGTGAATCGTTTAAGATTTAACATCTGTGTTAGCACACTGAATTTTAAAGCGTTTCCTACTTTTTGGCAAATAAGATTCTAGTAGGCTCCAAGACCTTTTGAAAGCAACATTTCATCTTATTTTTTCATAAATAGTGTTTGAAACTTTTAGGTGCAAATGAGAAATGTCAGGATTCTCTTTATTTCAAGGAAGTGAAATGTATTTCAATGTAATTTCATACCCCTCAACCCCCTACATTAAATAACAAAGTAAGTGGAAAAAAAGAGTCCCCTGGCACCGGAGCACCACAAAATGTTGGTTTGGACCTTGAGCATAGGCATGCAGAAGTTTATTTTCATGTACACCTTCTTATTGTTGCTAAGAAACATGGAAATGGGAAGGAGGAGGTGGCATCATAATGTGGGCCATCTTTCCCCACGCTAATTTGCTGTTCAAGACAGCCATGGTGGCGTGAGATGCGGGATTAAAGAAACAGCCCGGCAATCAGCCCTTCTTACTTTTCAGCCACAGAGAGTCAAGGAAGCTATGACACTTCAGAAGACTTTGTGCAAATTAAAAACCTTCCTGAAACAATTTCTGAGAGGCACAGCCAACATACTATATCTTGCCCCTGGGATGTCAAAGACAGCTCTATTATAGGTTCCAGATCTGAACTCACAAAACCAGATGAACCTCAGAGATACGGTAGAGAATGAAATTTATAACATCTTCTAAGTAATACTGAATAACTGAGACTACAAAAAAACTCCAAAGAAATCTTTGTATTTCTATACATATGTATATAATTTTCTACATAATATCTCATTAGGAAAAGAATAACAATTTCATCATCATTTCCATTTGTCTTTTTTACTTACTTACTCAAACAGTTTTGCCATTAGTCTTTAGTGATGGCAGGCTTGATTCTATCAATAGTAATACCCATCTACTGTTCTAGAGAAAATACTACAGTGACTTTTTAACAATAAAAATATTTTGAAATGTTGGCCTAAAAACGGCATTTTACAAGACAGGAAAGAGACAAAAATTGTTGAAGGAACTTTAACATATATATATTTTCCACTAAATATGCTACCAAATCAAGGTAAGAAGATTTTAGATAGATGAAAGGACAGAGGAAGTAGAATGCTAACAAGAGAAGAAATTCAAGAACCATCAATTCATGCAGCTTGTCCAGTGAAAAGTCAGTGAAGAAATAAATGGTTCAGCATTAAAGAGACATAAAGATGAGATTTTCTACATCCTTCTAATTAAATTAATTTACCAGAAAGGTGAATTTGGAAAATTGAGTTTTCTTCTTTCCATTTAAGGATAACACATAGATATGTAAGACATTTAGAAAGTGGATGGAGCAAAAGGGAACACAGTTAAGAAAAACACCACCAAATTTCCAAAGAGTTTGCAACAGGGTCGATGGCAGCACGACTGACAGCTCACTCAGGGAAAGAAGAAAGTAAGTCATTTCTATTTTGGTTATGTTTACTTTAAAATAATTGGATTTAATTTGACAAACACTAAGATAATCTGAGATACAAAATAGCAAGAATATGGAGAAGAATAAGAAGTAAAGAGGCACAGAAATGAGTGTCACCAACACACAGATAATATTGTGAGCTGTGGAGACAGAAAAAAAAAGAACAGAAGTAGACTGAGAAAAATTCTCATCAAACATAAAAAGATGCTTATTAAAACAGGAAAGCTTGAACCTATATCTTCTAGGATAATCACTGGAGTGTAGCTGCATTGTTAAATTATACAGAAATCAAGAGTGAGAAAGACAAACAGGTGCATCAGGACTAAGGAGAGTATCCGCTCAGAATATGAAAAAGTCTTCAGGAGCACATTATGTCCTCCAATTGCAAAAGAAGGAGCAGTGGGAACAAGGAGGCTCATAATCCAATTTTAAATCACTATTTCATTGTGAAGATTGGAGATAAAGGTGAGGCTATGAAAAAGCCTGTATGTTAGTTCATTTTCCTCTTTTCTTGACACAAGTGAATGGTCTGGAGTAATGTCAATGACGCATGGAGCTTTTCACCTCCAGGTCATGTGCTAAACATCATTCAAGTTATTAATTAGTGGAGATCAGTGACATCTGGCAACCTAGTATTAGCTATGTGAAATGAGCAGGTCATTTCTATGCAATTTCTAAAAGACAAACATTCAGATCCAAATGAGTCATAACTGGCCATTTTTGCAGAGACAATAGAACAGATGCTTAGAGAAAAAACATAACCCTGTTACATGCAAAGGTGTTTACCTCATTCTACATTGACGAGGAATCTTGGAAAAGCAGATGGACACTGAAACAATCATGATCATCATCATATCTTAACAACTTGTCTCCAACTTTTTCCCTCATGCTTTCCTCCCTGCTGACCTCATATCTCAGCAGACATAGGACAGCTGTAGGAAGCTCTACTCAACCTTTAGACTTGGAGCCCTTAAGTGTTGAGAAAGCATCTCCTCAATTTCAGTGACGTGCAAGAATTTTAGTAACAATCTCACAAAGGGAGACCAATCGAAGAATTTATTTCTGAACCAGCTGTGTGATGTTCTCCTGCTCCTGTAGCCTCTTTTCCATTTTTTCTTTGTTTAGAAACCTTTTGATTGCTACACTGGAAACAATATTGTACTTTGGTATTTTTCTCCCAGAAGTGAAAGCTCAGTGGAGGCAGCAATAAAAACATGACAAATAAACCTCATTCAACGGGATGCCCACTGCAACTGTAAATAAGGCTCTTCTACGCAGCCATGGGGCTTTTATTTCTTTTTGCAGATATCATCAGCTTTCCCCCATCAAATTAAACCTTATTAACAATTTGTCCCCTAATGGGCATGTTATAGCTCTTAGCTTTTTAACTGTGGTTTGTACTAGATACTACTTTAGCATTATAAAGAGAAAGTAACAAAATCTTTTTTATGACTAGGAATTATTTCTTAAAAATTCTCCTGTGCTTTTTCTGCTGAAGTGAAACTTTCCTTTGAAGTCAGTGTTCCAAATCCCAGAGCTTTTACTCTAGCAAACCACTCCAAAATCAAAGGGAGTTTTGTTTAAGAACAGAAGAAAGGCAAAAAACTGTAAACATCTCAATATCCGCTATAGAAAAGGCATAGCTTCTGCACAGTAGCTTATAATAGGAAACCCCCTTAGCATGTGCCTGAAGTACTGAAGAACTTTAGAATCAGACCAAAGTCCATTCATTTATAGCTCTTTCTTGTGAATAGTGAAATAGGTTTGAAACTCGGATCAGGCTATTCTGAGTGCACCTCTGCAAAGCTGCAGAGTCAGCAAGCTCCAAAACCTCAAAATTAATTTTCTATTTTAAGTGTATTTCTCAGTATCCTTGAAAAAAAACCCAGGATAATCTTTATCCCTGTTAAAAAAAAAAGAACACACTATAAACACCGCTGGATTTGTATCTGCCTTAAAGTGCAGGGAGGAATGCGCTTTATTTTAAAACAATTCAATGGTATGAACATTTGCTTAGCATTTCTCCACAATATTCAGCACGATGCACACTAAAGAAGCTTTAGGTATTAATAGCAGCCAAATCAAAATTCACAGAGTTCAAGAACTAAGATTTGTTGTGCTTTTAAAAGACATTGTGAGATTTTAATCGCGACATTCTGAATAGTCTGTCAGTCTCCTTGCAGATCCTGTAACCTCTCCTTGCAGCGGAGGTTTATTCAAATGGAAAACACCTAATGAAATTTTTCAATGCCTTCTGAAACTACCCAGTTATTTTACCCAAATTTAAGGGAGACATAAAAACTCACAGGGAACCCAAGACTCGTGGTAAAGTTTGCATCCGTAGACGTGTTTCTTTCACGCTGAAAACAGAATGACTACAAATCAAAAAGAGTGGGGGGAAAAAAATGAAAAAGACCATAAAGACTTAAAGAAGAAGAGGGAACTCTCACATTTAAAATGAATCTGCAATGCAAACAAGGCTATTGTCTCCTCAGGGAAGACACCTGAGGTCTAAACTTAGAACCAAACAAAACTTTCCTGTAATAACTTATCTTGAAGTACTCTTCAGCCCTGAATTTTCAACTGCTTCCCAGCACGCAGACTTTTATACTGCCTTGGATCTTCAAGGAGAGAATAAGGCTTTTCCTAAAGTCACCTGCAGGACCAGGATCTGAGTCTATGTTAAAGGGAAGAGGTGAATACCCACACTTCAGCTTTACAACACACAAACTGTCCTACAAAAAAGGAGCAGGTACGTCAGTGAACCTTGCTTGCTCTGTGTGGCAAAGGAAACCAAGTTATCCTCATTTTTAAAACCCAGGTAGAGACATCCTTTTGGCCTGCATGTTAAGTGTGACTGAGATTCTACATAACCAATTCCTCAAGCAGAAGACGAACTTCACATTGGTAACATAAGATAGGTCTTATCTCACTGCCAGATCTTTTCAAGGACAAGGCTCACATAACCTTTCAAATGGATTAAAACAACGCATTCTTCCCTAGCCATGTTCTTAGAAATAGCACTAGATAATTTCTGGCAACAATCATCCAGGCTATTAGTATTCGGTGTTAATCATAGTGCTTCGAATTCAGATACTTCTAATACTAATTCTAATCTGTGAGTTACTGGAGACAGCAGAGGGAAGGCGGGACAGAAAGAAGAGTGTGTGTATATTTAAAAACCACGCTGGGCTTGGCTGGCTGCCAGTTGCCCACCCAGCTGCTTTCTCATAAATTCATTCCATTGCCAATTAAAAATAAGAGTAGGATAATGAGAAACAAAGACAAATCTAAACCACTTCCCAATCACCACCACCTTTTCACAGGCTCACCTTCACCCCTGCACTCCAGACTCCTCTACCTCCTTCCCCCAGCAGTGAAGGGGGATGGGGATGGGGGCTGCTGTGAGCCCACAACAGCTCCCCTCTGCCACTCCTTCCTCCTCACACTTTTCCCTGCTCCAAACAACATTCATAGCTAGAGACTCTTTTTTTTTTTTTAAATCCAAAATTATTTTGAAAGTTGCAGCTCTGTGAGAAAGCAGTTCCAGTTAATCCCACAAAATCTATTCTATATCCAGAAGTGGTAGATAGACTTCAATGTGAGTTGCAAACAAGAACCAGCCACTCCACTGAGAAACAGAGGCAACAAAAAACTCCAAAAACGTGAATGTCATGCCACTGTATTGGAATTATGGTACTATTACATGGGTGTATATATTATAGAGATAATTTTATATATATAAATAAATTACATAATTTTATTATGGAATTATTATATGCTGTATGTAAATTTTTTCCTTCAATTCTGCACTTTTTTTGGTAATAGTTTGCACACTGCTATCTTCAAATCACCTAAAATGCACGTGAATATCTTTATTCATGATGTTCTCCATCTGCCAGAAATCAGTTCAGGAAAAAAAAAAAAGTTCTTCTCGTAGTAACTTCAGGTCTTAAAAATATTGATTCTGACGCATAACTTCATATCTTCTTTGGTTCTTCATCATTCTTCCAAAAACATATCCATGTTCCTATTCTTACATGACAGATTGGATTACACTGAAAATTATCAAGATCCATTAACAGACACCGTATTTTTATGACTAATCAATACGGCTAACCAGACCTTTAGTAAAGTAACCTGCTTCTAACTCTTCTTGGTACTTCACATCTTTCTGAAAGCTCCACCATTTAGAGAGAAATTTTCCTCTGCTACAGAAGAAAAAAACGAGCAAAAAAAGTTATTTGTAAGAATGACAGCAGAGGAAAAAAAACTTTTTCAATTGTTCTCATTGTAGAACTCTCTTCTGCCTCTTTCTTCTTCCACACACACAATCACAAAGCGATTGGGGTGAAAATAAGATAACACAGTAGGTAGCTATTTGAGAAGTTCTATTCCATGCTTGACTGGAAAAAGCTATTGATTTTACAAAGTTATTACGGTAGCAAAACTTCAGAACAGAATTAAGATTACGAATGCACCTGAGCTGGATTTTGCATTTTTTTGCTAATTTCCCTGGGACAATTAAACAACATGTCAGTAACTTTATAGCCATGGTTTATGTTCTCAGGCAAGAAAACTCAATTGTTCAAAACCAAATTCTTCTGCACCAAAAACCCATGCTCTTGGCAAGAACATCATGCATTGTCTAAAAGATTAACTGGTACTGCTAGTACTAATAACAACGATAACAGTAACACCAATAATAACAATATTAAAGCAAGTAAGTAAACTATACCAGGAAAAAGGGGTACCCCAAAATGAGATGGGTATATGCTTCGTTCTAGAGCACTGACTGCCCCACTTACAGTTGTAACTAACTGCTACAGCAGGAGAGCACTTGAAGCACGTCTGTATTAACAGAATATGAAAGCACCAAAACTAAAAATAATGTAAAATAAAAGCCATCATAGCAGTAAGTAAAAAAAGACATAAGGCTTTAGTCTTTGCTAGTTTTCATCATCTTCTCGTTCTCCGCTATCCGAAATCCACTGCCAACAAACTGGTGCTCTGGATTAATGTCAGTTAGAAATTATTTTTATACTCATCAATTGGATTCCTTCCTTCCAAACATATCAGTGAACTCCTCTATAGGGGAATTAACTCACTAAGTGCTAATTAAATTAGCACATTTTAACTAACCAGTCCAGTAACCCACCAAATGCCTCCTAATGTTCACATGAGCAATTTCCAGTATACAGTAGTCACAGCACCAATACAAACTTATCTCAATAAATGGATAGAGTAATGCATGTGCAATAAATGTTTTTAATCTCAATCTAAATTACATACATAACCATGTTTGATGTTGTGCTAGCTGAAAATTATTTTCTAACACACATTATTTTTCTAGTACAGATGTAGCTTGCCATGTCTTACTGTCAAAAGAATGCTTACTTTCCAAATGTGATAAGCCAAGCAGGAATCTCAATCACTTGGCTGTTCTTCTCATTTTAATGAAGAGAGATTAGTATCTCAAGAATCCTGGGGGGATAATGCAGATGTGATGCAAGGCAGAGCACAGACAACAATTCTGACTTGGTAATAGACTGAACATACTTAAAATGCATGCTTTCAAATCCCTCCCACTGTCCCCACCACAATAACATCTCTTATCAAACTTTTTGTCTATTTTAGGAAGTAGGTTCTCCACAAATGTTAATCTATTTGGATTCAATTCCAAAATGAAACATGCACTTGTATAAATTAAAACAAGGGAACAAGCCAAAAATTTCAATGGCTTGGCTACTTTCCATGCACAAGAGGCAGATGTATTATGCTGCACAGGGAGTACAGAGGGAATTTCTTTTGTATCTTAGCACAAGTCAACACAATTTTAATTTCACTTCCCACATTACATGTTTCATGCATGCTTCTCAACACCGCAAGTGGAAGCAAGACTGGATCAAGAGAGGGCAATAGCTAGTATTACTGGCAGTCACACAGAGTAAATATGCTTTCTCTCTTAAAGGGCAGAACACGTGATTACGTGCCCCAGTGAGCAGATAGGGTAAACATCTTTTGGTCTTTTCTGAGGAAATTACATACTGTAGTTGGGAAGAATCCTCAACTGGAGTGAGATGGAAAAGTTCACTGTAAACACCCACACAGGGACAGTGAAAGCACTGAATTGTTGAAGAATTAGATAAAGAGATGTAGGCATCTGTTGAGATGACCTTGAGGGACACTGCAGGATAGTACTATGCCTAAGAGAGAAGTCCCAGTGATGTGGCAGCAGGTGACAGAGCAGAATGAGAGGAAAATGATCCAGAGTTGGGTTCCTCTCTCTCTATACTAATGTTTGGGAGCAGAAAAGCTAACAAAAAAGTGAGGTACAGTGGTGATTCGACCATCAGGTGTTGCACAAAGCAAGCTGAGACAAGTTTAGTGAGATCCGTAGCTAATGCCATACATCATCTTCAAAGTTTCTTATGAAAATAAAACAAGGATAGAAAGGGGAAGAGAAAAAGCAAAACCTCTCTCCAGTGGCCAGCTAGGAAGAGAAGCGATTGGGGTACACAGACGAGCATCCTTTCCGGTGCAGCAAGCAGCCTCCCCAAGCGCATATTCTGAGGGGTGCTAGGAGGTCAGAAAGTGCAGTAGCAACGGCAGGCTTCAGCTACCCTCAGAAAGCCTGGGTATGCATTACACAGAAGCCTGGTGGAAAGAGTGAAGTTTTAGACAGAAATCAAGGTTTTCATGAAGCAACTCAACATGAAGCCCAAGAGTGAAGAAGTAGCTCTTGACTTTGTCCTGAGCAGCATGCAGGAGTAGCACTGTAACAGCAACCACAATGTACTTCGGTTCAGCATCACTGCAGGAGCAACTGAATACCCAAATCCACTGCTTCATAACAGGGAACGTCAGTACGAAGAAGTTTGATAAAAAGGAGCTAACTGAGGCAGGCAAGAGTTAAAGGTTTGCAGACAGCATTCAAGGATACCTAATTGGAGACACGGGACAAATGAACACTATCTATCAAAAAAAAGACACAAGGGAAAGGGTAAAGTAAACTTGGCACAGACTAACAGCAGGGTAGAAGTAGTTAATGAAAGAAAGCAAGCACCTTTCAGAAAACTAAAGCAATGTCAAAACGAAGAAAACAATAGAGCAAAACTCTGGCAGGTTGAATCTAAAAATCTAACAATGGAGACCAAAAAGAACTTGAAAAACAATTTGCAAAAGCCACAAATATTGCTAATAAATCCTTCTTCAAACACATTAAAAGCAGGATGCTTGACAGTTCACAGAAGCAGTAAAAGATCAAAGAAGAGATTAAGAAGATAACGCTGCAACAGGAAAAACATATTCCCCCCCTGCCCAAGTTCATCATGGAAGAGTTCAAGGAAGTTCTCAGCCCAGAATGGGTGGGGCTGCTCATCAAAAACTCTGTCTCAAACTACAGTGCTGTTACAAGAGGTTATACAATACAGATAAAATGCAAAGCAAAAGAATTTCAGGATGGTTATTTATGCAAGAATATTACAGGAATTCAGAGATGAAAGTGCTGAACTATTAATCAGGGTAAGACCTTTACCTTACAACTGCTTTGGTACCTGAGGACTGGAAGATAACAAATGCAATACCTATTTCTAAAATGGGCTCCAAGGAGACAATGATGATGAGGGGAGTGGAGCATCTCTCTTGTGAGGAAAGGCTGAGAGAGCTGGGTCTGTTCAGCCTGGAAAAGAGAAGACTGAGAGGGGATCTCATCTATACTTATAAATATCTAAAGGGTGGATGTCAAGAG
>VZSC01000562.1:146624-160707 GCA_013398225.1 Steatornis caripensis
AGGGCCCTTCCAACCCCTACCGTTCTGTGAGTCTGTGAGACCCATGAAACTGGCAGCACTCATGACCGTACCAAGTAAATTATCAAAAATTATATAATAAGTAATAAAGATAGTGAATAAAGATGTAAGCTCTGGTATGTGAATTCAATCACCCTGACTGCCGGGTATAAGCAGTCCAGGAGATTTCTGAAATACATTGATGACAATTCCTTGACAAGGGCGAGTGACAGCCCAACCAGGGAAGATGATCTTCTGGACGTGTTACTACAAAACAAGTGCCTGAAAGGTGAGGTCTACCCTGGCTGCAGTGATCCGAGGGGGGTTGACAATTTTGAGAAAAGTAAGCAAAACAAACAGTAGAACTACAGTCATGGACTTCGGAATAGTAGATTTCAGCTTGTTTAGAGATCTCCTTGACATGATCCCATGAGAGACTGCCTTGAAGGACACAGGCCCTCGGGATAGCTGGTTAATCCTTAGGAACAACATCTCACATCATAAGAATGGTCTGTTCCAACATGTCGATACATGTCGAACAAGCATGGTAGAAGGCCAGCACATGTGAACAAGGAGCTCCTGATGAGATGAAACACAAAAAAGAAACATACAGAAGGAGGAAAATGGTATGAGCTCTCCATGAAAAATCTAGAGACATTGCTTGAATAAGCAGGAATGCACTAGAAAAGACAAAGCTCAGCTAGAGTTGAAACCAGGATGGAAAGTGAATAGCAACAGAAAGACATCTGTAAATACACCAGCTTGCAGCTCAGTGGGTAGGGAAGCCAATGACAGGTGACACAAAACAACCCTGAGGAACTCAGTGCTTTCTTTGCCTTAGTTTTTCACTGGCAAGACCTGCCCACAGGTCTGCCATGTCCCTGAGCCTACTAGCAGAGCCTGTGGAAGTGAAGCACTACTAAAAGCAGAGGAAGATCAGAGCTAGAGAACATCTAAACTAACTGAATGTATACAAGTCTATGAGATCAGATAGGAAGCATCTAAGCGTACTGAAGGAGCTGGCCAAAGCCATTGCAAGGCCGTTCTTCATCAGTTTTGTAAGGTCATGGTAATTGAGCAAAGTTCCTGACAATTAGAAAAATTATATTTGTCTACCAGTCTTCAAGAACGCCAAAGAAAAAAAACTACGGGCCTGTCAGCCTCACCTCAGTCCACAAGCAAGTTATAGACCAAATCATCTTAGAAGCCATGTCCAGGCACATGGAAGACAAAAAGACAACTGGGAACAGCCAGCAGAGATCTGCCACGGGCAAATCACACCTTACCAAGCTGATTGCCTTCTTTGATGAGAGCAGTGCACGTTGTTTTACCTTACCTTTAGCAGTACCTTTGCCACTGTCTCCTGTAGTTTCCTTACAGCCTAGCTATTGAGATATAGAGTGGATTAATAGATGATGACACAAGTGAAAAACTGTCTCAATCATCAGGCTTAAAGGATTGCATTCAGTAGCACAAATTCCATCTAGTAACCAGTTATCAGTTAGTCAAAGGCTGATATTTGGGCCAATACTGTTTAATATCTTTATTAACAACCCAGACAACGGGACAGAGTGCATTCTCAGCAGGTATGTAAATTATAGAAAAATCAGAGAAAATGGGAGATCAATATGCTAGAGAGCAGGGCTGTTTTTACAGAGGCACCTCAACAGACTGGAGAAATAAGCTGACACGAGCCTCATAAACTTCAGTGAAGGCCAAGTCCTGCATCTGGAATCGAATAATCACATAACAACACTATGTAGAAAAATAGATATGAATATGGACAAAATATTAATAAAGGCTATCCAGGTGATACATTCTGTTTGGATTTTCAGCGGGCACTGGACAAGTTCTCTTACCAAAGGATCTTTAAGAATCTCTTCAAGAAACTATGCAATCAGATCATAAGAGAGAAGGCTCTTCCATGGATAAAGAAGAGGTTAAAAAGTAGGCAGGGTAGGTATATGGTTAATTTTTAGAGGGGAGGAAATCAGCGGTTGAGACCCACAGAAATCTATGGCAGAACTCGTAAATATTGAACACATCCATAGGTGATGCAGAAAAGAGAATGAACAGTGAAGTGACAATACTCGCTACAGATACCAAGTTATTCAGGTTAGCAAAGAGCTGAGTTCTAGGAAACCCTTACAAATCTGAATGGCTAGTTATCTGTATTGAATTTAATCTACAGTTTTAATAAATTCAGTGTTGCACACCAGGAAAAAGAACCATAAATAATAAAATTACTTAATTTCATGTATTCTGTGATGGGCTCTGAATGCAACATTACTACTCAAGAATGAGATCCTAAGTTACAATAACAAAAAAGGAATTATGAATAAATTATGAGATGTATGGAACTCTAGAAAACATCATCGCACCATGGAACAAATCCATTTACCCCCTTGTTCTGAATAGTTTTTCGTGCATTTCTGATCCAACTCCAACTTAAAAGTTGAAAGTAGAATTGGGAAAGATGTTTAAAAAGCAGACAAAAGACTTCCAGGGTTTTGTGTTTTCTCTACAGGGTAGGATTAAATAAACTGATTCCTCAGCCTAGAAAAAAAGGCATCTGAGGAGAGAGGTAACAGACAGTTACACAGTTATGAGAAAGGTGCACAGGGAATATTGTTCACTGATTTTTAACAGTGAACTAAAAGTGTACTCACTGTTCTTTGAATAGTAAAAAATATTTAACGATGTAAAACCCAGAAGTTGTTCATTCACGTGATGAGCTGCAGAACTCTTTTCCACAGGACGACGAAGATACAAAAAGTAGATGCTCTTTAAATGTCACAGCTTGAAGCCAACATGAAAATATGACTCAGGTGAGCTCTTGATTAAATTTGCCCTGCTCTCATTACATTATTCTATTTAGTGCTTCAAAACCAAACCAAATCAAATAATAGTTTAATTATTATTAAAATTTCTGCCACTGACGGTGTGGTTCTGTTCCCGTTGTTAGTCAGCTTTGCAAATACCCTGTGACAGCTGAAAAGCTGACTGGACAAAAACCCATCTAAGACACTACCTCCCTCTCAGGAAGCTCCTAGGCTTCAAACAGCTGGGAAAGTTTTCTGAGGAAATATCATTACATGTTTAGGCTTTTCCTAGGAAGCTGCTATGGCCTGAAGACAAGACAGCACACTAGGTACGATCTGACCCAGTACAGGCATTGATACAGCCTTCTAATTATAACTTCAAATAGAGCTACATCACCCATTATCAGCCTTAGCTTAATTTACTTCAATTGAGAAATTAACTTTCATCAAAATTATATATTTCGATGATGTTCAAAAAGAATTTCAGCAAGCATGAAAGAAAGCTGAAAGTCATTTATAATTAACATCACCAAAGTTATTCTTTATAGCAAAGAAAATAATATTAAATGCTTATCAAATATGGGCCAAGCCTTTTTTAAAAAATCAAGAGAATAAAATCAAGAATCTAAATCCTGTCTTAAGTCTTGACTATACGCAAAACATGTTCTATTTTTACTATAACTTTCAGGTTCAAGCAGCACACGCTGCCTCCTCTTCCCTCTTACGTTGTTTATTTTACACGGGAAGCACTTTTCCAGTGACTTACAATCTGTTACGTTCTAGGAAGGTTACAAGTCAGAGCTCATAATCATGTATCTCAGTCTGAATTTATCTTTCTACCTATGTACCCTCCATTTCTGATTTGTTCTTGCTACAGAAGTTTCCTTTGCGCAGAACTTTGAATATGCAAATTGCTTTCCCTGATTCAAAGCAGAGAGATGAACATCTAGACATCGTTCTGTGTCCTGTCTGACAAATGAAAGTCCCGTTTTTGTGTTGCCTGGCTACACTCTGTGTCCATGCCGGTGCCTGTGCAATAAACACATTCTTGCTATCTGCACTGGCCTTTTTCAGTTTCCCACTCCTGCTAGGAGAAGTCAAGGAAATGTAATACATATCCACCGCTGACATTTAGATCTGGTTGGAGCAGGCTGATGTTTGCAACACGGAGAAGGAAAAAGACTGAGGGTGAAATATCTTGGATGCTGCCCCACAAGGACAGTAAGAAAAGACAGCACTGAAAGAAGAGATAAGACTTTCCTATGGTTTTCGGGGGCCAGGGATCCTTGAAGGCTGGTCTTACTGGCAAAACCTGAGGTAAAGGCAGCACTGAGTACCTCAGCCTTTTCCACCTTGGTCACTTGTCACCTGTTCTCCTGGCCCGTTCAGCAGTGAGCCCACATTTGCCTCAGTCTCCCTTTTTCTGCTGAGGTACTTGCAGAATCCCTTGTTGCTCTTCACATCCCTTCCCAGATTCAACTCAAGGCCAATCTTGGCTTTCCTAAGCCTATCCTGGCAAGATCAGGCAGCTACGCTACACTCCTCCTGGGTCTCCTGCCCCTTCCTTCACCTTTCGTAGAATTCATTTTTGTGTCGTCCGAGTTCATTTAGGAGGTCCTTCTCATGCGTGCATTTTCATGCACATTCATTTCCACTTCCCATACATATTTTTAGCTGATCTGTAGTAAAAATCCAGTAATTACTTTCAAAAAAAAAAAAAAAGCTATTTCAAATCAGTAACAGAGGCTTCAGGTTTTGGCGTTCACTTTCTGATGCTCAAGTACCTTGGCACTGCATTGATTGCACTGAAGTGCTAGCCACCTGCTTCCACTCACATGGCACCAGCCCAGGAACCACATCACTGTGTTGTTTCTGTTTAAGTCTTTGCTGTGTGCTTTGTCCTCGTTCCATATTATAAATAGGCTCACTGTCTCATGGAACTAGCTACGGACCTGACACGCCGAAGCACCATTCTGCCTGCAGCAGGGACTTCATTTGTGTGACATAGATGCCAAAGTCAGAGCTTTGGATTTCTCTCAAGGTATAATGAAAATGATGTCCCACCTTTCAAAGCACCTAGCAAATCAAAAAGGAAAGGATTTGGGTCTGAGGTACATTTTGAAGATCAAAACATCCATCAAATTGTGATGTTAGCGAAACCAAGCTCAGAAAGTAGAGGGAATAAATGTCTAAAAAGTCTCACAGAGAAATAGGAGTTAGCATTTGGAAGTCCAAACAGAATTCTAAATTCAACTCTTCAATAGTTTCAGAGCTTTTTTATGTAGCTAACATTTATGAGCCAATCTAACCATAGTTCTGCATACCAATTTTTACCTGAAAGCTTACATCTACCTAAGTCTATCAATGTCTGTCTAAAGTCTATCAGTGACCTCCCTTCTGCTCTCCCTGTCGTGTTCAAACCCTTTCTACTTGCCAGCACAATGCTGCAATGACCAGCAGGACAGAGCTGTAAAAACAGTGAATATTTCAGTTTGCCAAAGCAAATACAGAAAATTTTCTTGCTCAGTTTTCAAGATAATTCACTACCAACTGAATGTTTAATTTAATCAAAAATGTTTAGATTATTCCTTGTTTGAGTTTCTAAAGTTGTTTTCCCTCTTAGTATAAAACGAAGTCTATTCAAAACCAAACTACTCCAGAAGAAAAATTAAAAATGCTTCATTCCAGGAATGTTCAAATACATTGAGATTTTGTAAAATAATCCCAGATTCCTTTACTTTGGCTACAACAGATCACTATGATTGGACAGAATTCAGGGGTTTTTTTCATCATCAAAATTCTCATCTATCCTCAAAAATTACCAGGTTGTAGTCTTGAACTGGTTCTGAACCTTTCTATCATCATCTTTCAACTATTTCTCTCTGGCTTCCAATAGTCTCCTCCTTACCCTGAAGGCCCTGTGACCATCACATTTGACTTTAAGCTGAACTCCACCATTTTCGGAAAGCTTTTATGAACACTGCGTGTAGGCCCAAGTGTATGCCCATCACAAAAAAGGCAAAAAAGAGAACAAGCAAGGAGTAAAAGTCATAGAGAGAGACTCCAGATTAAAAATAAAGGGGATGCTTATTGGAATAAATCCCCTATCGATCTGCAGTCAGGCAGAGAATGATTTAACCTTTTCAAGGCTAACCCCTGGATCGGGAACCCTACTGAAAATACTGAAGATCCTGTAGTCTAAAACCAGGCAGACAGACAAGTGGGAAACTAGAGACTGCTCAGAGCCAGCAACTACTACCAGGCAAGAAAGAAGACATATAGATTAAGAGATCACACAAGCATCCAGATAATCCACAACTAGAAATTAGCTGGAGAAAAGGGAACAAACAAATAGTTACAGAGAAAGACTGAGGCTACAACTACAACTGATAAATGAATAAATGCCTTTTTACTAGTTTTAGCTTTAACTCTACCTTGTGTGCTTAGGAATAGGGTAAACCAACCATTTTACTTTGGAGATGCCGTTTCTGAATGGATTCAGTCATCTTGTTAGTCTTCCATTCAAGATAAAGTTTTACATAATGCCATTCGCAGATGGGATTTCTCTTTGGCCCAAAGAGCAAACACGAGTGGTTAGTCACTGTGATTCCAGTACGAGATGCTATGCCTGTCACTGAGGGAAAGTTGCAGGGACAGACTCTAAAGGACACTGAAAGAGATATAAAGCACAATTTTGTCCTGTGGCTATAACACTGGTTGGAACAAGTTTATTAGTTTTATAACATAAGTAGGCCTTCTCCATTTTCTTCCTTTAACAACATTACCCTAAATCACATTATTGTTAATAATGTCAGTGTAAAATGAGACAATTAAAATGACATGAAATTGCATTAATGACTACTTGCTGAAATAAGTATCAAAGAAAACAGTACACGGCTTCAGCTTTGAATTTAAGTATCTCAGTTTGAAAAACTACACTTGATGAGTTTTTCCCACATGAATAGGCATTAGTGTAAATAAAAAAGCCTATCTTTCTTACTCTGCTCATCAGTAGCTCTGCGTATCTGATACAGTGATGCATTATTGAAGTGCTCTGTCCAGGTCTCATGCCAGTAGTTTTTTACTGCAACAGTTCCAGGCTTCCAGCTGAGATGCTCAAGAAGCAGTCCCAATTTTGAAATACAGGCAAATTATTCAGATTTAGTTTAGTCACAAGCTATGTAACATAGAATTTTGGGTTTGAATTTTGTAGTTGTTTTGGATTTTTTGATGTGGCTTTTGGCATCAGGACACTTGTTTAAGTCAAGTTACTGTTTGCTTTCCATTTGAGATGTTATGATACTGAAAGCCAGGATAGAGATTTAATGAGAGAAACATGCTGCTGTGATCAAGCCAGTGTTTCTCACAAGGATCACACTGGACTGAGTTTATCAATAGACAGAAGTCTGCCAGGCAGGTCCTCGAAATAAAAGTAGTAGGGCTGAACTGAGGTTAGTAGCAGTCAGAGCTTCACTCAACTTCCTAGGCACAGGACAAAGACTCATGTAGCTTTAAGTTCTGCCAATAAAAATGACAGAGGAACTTGCCAAGGACCAGCTGTAACTGGTTTTTTAATCATAAAACTATTTTTCTAGGTGTCTGTCCAGCCTCTGTGCTAGTCATTCGACATAAAATATTGAGGCATGGTGTAAATTCAAACAAAAGGCAGCATCTTACCTTACAGTTAGTGTATGAAAATACAATTTGAACAGCCTCAGAGACACTGTTTAAACATTGCAGCATGGGGAGCAGGTGGGAATAAATCCCAAAAATGCAGGAGAGTGGGAGGAAATTACATACCTATTTTAAAAATAAGCATGCTGTCTGCATGCAGTGACTTTCCTCATTCATTTTTCTTTAACACTTTCAAAAACATGATTTGAATCATTGCTCCTCAGTTGTGTATTTATAAAACCTCTTACTATCCATATATTTTTCATTAGCATAATGGGCGCGTGGTGTTTTGAGGCTCTCCAAATTCATGCAGCTCCACACCATACAAGTCATGTGATGAGAAGTGCCAGCCAGAAAACATTACTTAAACAGTGAGATTTGGGACAGTTGCTTAACAGCCCTGTGTTGGTATCAGCAACTCATTGCAAAACTGCCCAACATCAACAACTTACTAAGAGAGGCTTTTCCTCTACTGTGCCTGGGAGCTTTATTTGGAGTTGGTTTTACTTTCTGATTTCTTTTTTTATTTCCTTATCCCTCTTCTACATTCTTGGGATACCTCAAAGTAATTAAATTCTGAAACTTCCAAGGGTAGTTTACCAACTTCAGTCTGAAGGAAGACAAGGAGAAAACAGAGATTTAGAAACTGGCAGAATAGTTTTCCAATCAAAGTAACTCTGAAAGGAAGCTAGCTATTTCAGTATGATGTTTCAGTCCTGCTGCATCCAGAGACACGGATTAAACAAAACAGCAGAGGCAAAAATGTCTTTAAGGAGACAATGGTTTAAGAAGAAAAGTGATGGTAGGGGGTTGTAATCTTATAAGTAAAGAAAAAACAATGCTATTTATTCTCCCTCAAGGTCTAAACTGTCTTAACTTTTGGCCTTTTCAGGCTGTGCTGTAATCTGTAGCAGCAGCACTTGAAAAGAGCAGCTGAACAGCAGGGGAGTTCTGTCATACTACTACTTTCCAAGCTGATGTACCCATCCCTACTAGTTGCAGCTCACAAATTCAGATTTTTTTTTTCTTTGAAATGTAATTTTAGAAGACTAAGCACCTCTTAAGAGGTTCTGGATTCTTCTGGGCTTTTTGTTTGGTTGGTTTTCTTTAACAGCATGTACATTGACAACCACTGTATTTTTACCTACTACCCATAAATAAATCACAGCTCTCTCCTCTTCCTCTTTTCAATAAATAGTCTCCACAGTAAATGCACCCCAGAGTAAGCAGATTCTGCATTTAAGTATTTAAATCGACTTTTTAAAAAATTGACACAAAAAAGATATGTCATGTCTCGCAACTCCTACCGCATATAACAGAGAAGAACTAAGTAATCAGCATTTTGAGTGCTACTTCTTCAGTGTCTAACTACGGATTTAGGATTCTGTCTATGAATCTGGAAATGCCAAGTGATAAGGCAAAGACATCCAATATAAGGTTGTTCTTTATATGTCCCTTCAGCAGCAGAGTAGCCAGACTTCCAGACGCAGCAGATGTAAAGCCTCTTTTGACATAAATGTGAATTTTGCCCAAGTCAGGATTAGATGCTCAAACCTTCAGTATATCATGACAGATTGAAGTTTGTGAAAAAGATCAGTCTGCCTTTATGTCCTCAAGTTAACCTTTCATATGTTGCACATTATTTTAACAAACAGTGGAAAGAAGAGAAGGCAGTGGCATGTGGCAAGCTCCTGCAAGGCTATCCAGCTGTTGAATAAAAAGTTTAACATTCGAGTACTATCATCACCACTCTTCTAATCTTTACCATCCACGCTGTCAGAGTATTATAGTTTTCAAATAGGAGAACAGAGAATTTGGCTCCAGACTTTAACTAACATTCAGGGAGCCATAAATTCCCAATTTATTGAATTTAAAAGGGTATATTGGACATAACATTTTGTGATTCAAAGCTTCAAAATTTAAACTTGAAACCAAGCTGTCTGAACACGGTTTCATAAAGACCTTATTATAAGAGATGCAGCTGATAATGCAACTTGACATACTTGTATGCCATCACTCCATAAAATAAATGGTCTAGAACCTGAGCAGAAGGATTTCATAAGCAACCTTGAAACAATAATGAGTGCCCCTCTACATCTGTCCTGCACACATGGAAAGTTGAGCAAGTGAGAAGGACAGACATACAGCAAACGTAGTTATCATATAAACCTATGGATATCTACGGAAAGTTTGCTGATATTAGTATACGCTGCACAACACTCGTTATAATTTTTGCTAAGATTTGGACTTAGTGCTCTGAGTGCTCTGACTGTGAAGTCTCCTTTTCTCACCAATGGTTTCAACTTATCCACACTCTCAAAAACTGGAAAGATCTTACTGGAATGTAAGAAGCGAAACATTCAGCTCAGGTATATGCAGACACTGGATATTCTTAAACCGAAGAAAGTGGGTTTCTTGAATGGAATTTTCTTTAACATTAAAAATATTGAACATTGAACAGAAATAATCAGTCTTGAACTATACAAATAAGAATGCTAGAAATAGATAAATATTGCCTAACTATGTTGATTTCTTTGCTGCTAAATCTATATGTAAATCTGTGGTGAGAAGCCCTACAAGATTACTGTCATTATTTAATGTTTCTTTTTTTGTAAAAACAAGTTTTAAATATCAAGTTTGTGTTTTGTCTCATTTTTAAATTGCTAGACTTACTGAATTACTAAATTAGAACGTAAATCCAGGCATGCGTACTGCATACAAGTTTTGTACTTTTCTCCTACAAGCAGAAAGTAGGCACAATCACGCTTGTCATTAAATAGCGCCAATAAGGATTTTTTAACGTGCGTGTCAGAAAGTTCTGTAAGCAGACCAAAATTTTGTTTTCACAACTTGTTTTGAACATAACTAAAGTAAAAAGCTATAGCCCTGCTCACATTTGACGTAGTTCTTTCACAGTAGTTTCTGACCAACTGTTTTTAATGCAACATGTTTGCTCTCCTCTTCCTTAATGGTTTTGAACACTTTCCTCTTTTGTGTGTAAAATACGCTCGTTGCTCTGCTCTGATGCATGTTATGACATCTGTTCATAACAACATGACCATCTCTTCAAGAAATAAGTCCTATCGCAGCCTTGTCTACAACCAGCACACGTAACTAGTAGGTAAGCTTCTTTCTCAGTATTGCATTTTCCCACATCTATTTCAGAGTTAAACTTCTGAGATCTCTGTTTGTCTCCTAAGCCGAGAATATATGTCCTCTGTGCTCATTTGAAGTCCGGACTATGGTCTGAGAGTTTAAAATAGGAAGACTAGAGGTGGATGAATAACTCGCTCTTATAACATAAGAACATGTGGAAGCCAAGAATCATTCTGGAGAGAACTTCAAGAAGAGAGATTGTAGGTTTTTTTTTTTTTTAGTAACAGCAATAAGTATTATTATTATTTTAAGCTTGTGGAGTCAGGAAAACAATATTATTAAAATTCCTCACATAAGACTACATTAAAATCAATCATTGTATCAAAAAGGCCTGGACTAGCAAGAGTGATAAGCATTCCAGAAATGGCATTAGAGGTCTCATACTTTCTACCTGGAAAAAGTAATAATGTACAATAGAGAGAAAAATTGTACAGATAGTAAACATTTAGGCTTGCCACTGACTGATGTGTGAAGGATGCTCCCATATGAACAATGTTGCATGCCTTCTCTCCCAAAAGCTAATAGCTATCCATGGGGAGAGCTGAAAAGCTTCTGTTCATGTAAGTATTGATCCTCAAGTTCTGTAAAATAATGCTAAAAGCCTCTTGAAAGAAGAAAAAGGGCTGAAAATTTCTTCTAGTCATTAGGTAGATACGAAAGCATGTCAAGACATAACTAGCTATGCCTATTAAAAGCACCAACCTACCCTCAGCATTAATCTGTTCATAAATCAATCACTTGTGTGTATTCAGGTTCCCCTCTGTTCTCCAAAACTAATGTTTTCATTCTTCCTACACCAGACGGTCCTGCAGAGCTGACATCACCATGAAAGAGCGGCCTCAGCTCTGCTTTCTCTTTGTCTATCAAAAGGCTTACTCATCAGATTTCCAGTCAGTTGACTTATATAAGCTATTTGCAGGATTCTCCGAGTATTATCAAGTACGCAATTCAACCTAATAGACTGTCGGTACTAACAATAAGGCAGAAGAAGGGAAGAATATATCCTAGATGGAGTCTGTAAAAGCAGCATTTTTGTTTGCCTCTCTTTACAAGAACTTTGCAGAATGGTTGCACTGCACAATGCATACATGGGAGAAAAACAGGGGCGCATTGCCACTATCTGAGTTATTTTTTCAAGGAGAAGCTTATTTTTGCAGTCCGTTTGTCCTAGTAGTAATGACAGCAACAGCAGCAGAACTGATATGAGAAACCAAACATTCTCTCTGAGAGGGCCTGGCTTTCCACTGTCCTGAAGAATTAAACACTCTTCGTGGTCTCAGGCATGTCACAGATCTCTACTAATCAAGCAGATGACAAAGACAAAAAAAAAAAAAGTCAATTAACTTCTCTAAAACTTGCTGTAGGAATCTGTACCAGTCCATTTACTTTCAAGACAAGAAAAAGCACGTTTAGATACTCCTTTTTTCTTTGTGACTTAAACCAAATGTCATCTGACTGCCCTGAAGACTACGCAGCAGAATTTGCCTTCGTCCTCCTCTTCTGAAAATGAAACGAGGGAAAACAAATTCCAGCAGGAAAACGGACTCAAAGCCAATATTCCACTGGCTACCATAGCAGCGCATTAGCATCAGAATCCGTAATTACAGTATTTATAAACTTCCACACAGCAATTTCACTGTCTGTTCAACAGGCATTTTACAGCGATGTCTATAGCACAGACAGGTGAGATAAAGGATACCTCAACATGCTTCAATTAACACAAACATCTGCTACTCAAGTCCCATGGTATTAGGAAGTCTGGTGCACAGTCTGTGTAGAAGTCCATGCTTTTACAGTTAATTCTGCCATCAGTCCTCATGCTAGCCGTATTAATGCACCTCCGGTATGCCACATATGTGCACAACTACTACAGTGCTTCTAGCAAGGTCTACCATATACTGTGAGGGTAGCAGGGCAGTGTCATCCAAACCCACCCACTCATTCATCTATCGGTTATTCAAAACAGACATAAACTAAGTGAGACACCTGAAGAGTTACAAGAACTTCAGCTACGTCACACCAATGTCAGCATAACAAACACTAGCCAGCACTAACAGCACACCAGCCCGTGGCCCTAGAAGTAAGCCACAGGCACATCTGAGAAGTCCTGCAGGCTTCCCCTCCCTTGCAGCCATGATCTTATATGACATAGATACATTAAATCTGTCCAGGACTTTTCCAACCATAGTAACAGAAAAGCCCATGGAAATCATCAAAAAAATAGAAATAATTTTTTAAAAATCCACTCATCACCATTGTTTCCAAAAACTTTTCCAAGTTTTGCTACAATTTTACTACAAAATCTTCTTGGAGCTTGAATTAAATAGCTGCAAAATGAGAAAAACCAAAGAGTCTTCTGAATCCTACTGTTTAGAAAACTCAATTAAGCAACAGAACAGATAGGTCTAAAGCCATGCTGTGAATCAGATGACAAATAGAGAGACGAGCCAGTCTCTTACACACAAAGGCAGTATGCTAGCTGTTAGATTATTAACTCTATTTCATTTTCCAGTTCTCACTTGCCTCTTTGAGATGTTT
Organism: Steatornis caripensis; assembly: GCA_013398225.1. Classification (NCBI taxonomy): domain Eukaryota; kingdom Metazoa; phylum Chordata; class Aves; order Caprimulgiformes; family Steatornithidae; genus Steatornis; species Steatornis caripensis. The sequence goes on from VZSC01000562.1 coordinate 159,812, forward strand.
GACTTCACACAGACAATAAAAAATGTTTATCAGGGATATGACAAACTACCTCTGAACGAGACAGAAAAGTAAAGCTCTTCTGGTATTCTAATCCATTCTGTATTTTCACTGGCCAGTGCTATGTGTTTTATCTCAGAAGCATGGGCATTTCTGGGAATGAGACTGACACAGTGCAGTCATCCAATTAATTTATCTTAGTTTTACTTTATTTTAGTTACATTTTGCTATTGAGTTGTGGCCCCCAAATAGGTTCCAATTTAGACTCCAACTTCTAAAAATGAAGTTTGATGCACGTCTGCTACATCTTGCCCTACACAAGAAGGGTAGGTAAGGTTAAGCGCTAAGTCTGTTACACATGAGAAAATCCACAGTGTTTTTCCTACCGGATGAGCAATTTGGGAATTACTTGTTTCAGATGCTCCTGGTTTCAGTTTTCCCTTTCCTATTTTTGGTACTAAAGGTCTTTTCATCTAAGTACTCCATTACACTGTCTGCAACACTCTTGCATCATTTGACAGGGCAGCTACAGGTAACAGAGAGACTGCGTTGGGCTGTGTGATCCCAGAGGCAAGGTACAGCACACTGCCCTGACTGCAGATTTAGGAGTTGTAAATAACTTCAGACAGTCTATGGGCTTTGCTCAGCTCTTGGCAGACTACGTTTCAGCCAGGAAACTTGAATGACTATGCCCAGGATCTGCACAGCCATTTGCAGGTCTTTGTAGAGATGTGCATCTGGAGAGTGTCAGCCACCTGTTCCATAGGAATTTTGGCTGAAAATTATGCATATTAGCCTGGTAAACACAGCGTTAGCCCTTCTCCTCCAGTCTGCTCATCATACACTTTCACTGCCTTCCACCTGCTCCAGCACTCTGAGTCTTCTCTGCCATGGTGATC